>PVKA01032800.1:0-24970 GCA_004027165.1 Ctenomys sociabilis
AGCTCACTTTGTAGCTCAGGCTGGTCTCGAACTCACAACAATCCTCCTGCCTCAGCCTCCCAAGTGCTGGGATTACAGGCATGCGCCACCACGCCCGGCTTGGCCTTGGTTTTGGATGAATAAGTTTATGAGACAAAACAGAGTTCACTCAGCACCAAGCTTACTCAGCTTTAAAAATGTAGGACTAGGGAAACACCCCGCCCCCCACATAAAGCACAGCTTCCAAGACATTGTGTGCTTAGGATGCACGTGGTCTGTTTGAGAAAATCCTGGACTCTTTGTACCGGTATCTATGGCAAAAAGTGAAAGGGCTGGGAGAATGCAAAAAGAGACAGAGTTTCAGAATCACAGAAAGTGCAATTTATCAAGGTTGTCTTGGTAGATCACTACCCCACAGAATAGGAGGGGTTGTATGCTAAGCTGTAGGTGGTGGGCCACAGCTGACCTGTACCTGGCCTTCCTCAAAATTTATTAACCTGCCCAACATCAACTCCAAAGCACTCGGTTGTTAGGGATATATGCAATATGTACACTCAGAGAAAGAAGTTTTCAGCAGACAGAAAAATCCATGAAACTGAGGATAGAACTTGTGGAGTTGAAAGAGAACAGAGTCTTAAGGATTTGTGAGACAACCTGAAGCAGATTAACCTACACATGGCTGTAGTGTTAGAAGGAGGAAAGAGAGAAAATCCAGAGAGAATGATCAAAGAAGTAATACCTATTCACAGCCCAGGCAGTGAAACAGGTCACAAGAGACCAAAAAATATCTAGAGATAGCTAGTGAGAGACAAGGTTTATTACAGGCACTAGCAGGGAAACATAGAGTTAACTCTGACACACTAGTGGGGAAGGGTCCACTAAAGGTGTCAATGGGTCCAACCATAAGCCGCTCAGCAGATCCCACTGTGTGTGTGGTGTGGGGAGGGTGTTACTGAACAACCACACTACTCTATGGATCCCACAAAGCAGACAGAAAAATCCATGAAACTGACTTTCCGCAGCACCCCTGCGAAAGTCCACTAGGGGAATATACTTAATAATCAGGAAGAGCAATGATCATGGGGTGGACAAATATATGCCAGACATTAGGCAGAGTGTCCATCAGCAGCAGGATTACAGTGCTCTCCCCTCGTTCAGGGACTGCAGGGAGGGTGTGTTACAGATTAACTCTATGCACCAACGTTAGCTTGCTGCATTCCACTGTACAACTGGTAAGCCAGGGAACAGATTCCTCAGCATGCAGACAAGAAGACAGGTAACAGTAGTTTCCCAGTTCCCAGTGTCCCTGGATAACCCCTACCCAGACATTCCAGTCCTGGGCAACATACAGTGTGCCCTGCCTTTGGGAAGAGACTTAAGTATGAAAAGGAGCATTTCACGGACATGGTGACAAACAACCTACTTTTTCTCAAGGACAGTTCAAAAAATGACTGATAAATATCCAAGATGATTAAAAAAAAAACTTCACCTAATAGATGCTCAAAGAGCAACACGATGTCATGTTATAAACAAAGCTTTCAAAGCTTAGAGTCTTCAAGGCACCAATGGAGAGGAACTCATATTAAGAGTAAAGTTCTCATCAGAACCTTTGGAGTCCCCCCTTCGGCTGCGGTGAGGAGAAGCTTGAACGGGAGTGACAGGGGCCAGACCCAGAGAGACCTGCTGCGGCTCTGGTGAGGTGACTCAGGCCAGTGCAGAGAGCCCCAGGCCGCAGGCAGGAGCAGCTGGGCTGATTCCCTGGCTGGGAGCGGAAGGGCATGGGTCGGGCCTGGGTTCCCATCCCCCTGTTCCATGGGAGGAGGAAGAGGCTATGGGTGCACTTTTGAACAATAGCCTGCCCCACCCCACCCACAAAGCAAAGAGGATCCACAAGAGGATTTATCAGAAACAGACTCTGAAGCTCAAGCAGAAGAAAGAAACCTAAAAAACCTCGAGATCCTAAGATCCCTAAGAGCAAGTGGTGGAAAAAGGAGCTGGGGGACAGCTCTGGGGAGGGGTCAGAGTTTGTGGAGGAGGAGGAGGAGGAGGTGGCTTTGCACTCAGACAGTGAGGGCAGCGACTATATCTCTAGCAAGAAGAAGAAGAAACTGGGACCTAAGAAAGGGAAGAAGAGCAAATCCAAGCAGAAGCAGGAGGAGGAGAATGACAACGATGATTCTAAGGAGCCTAAAACATCTGCTCTGCTTCTGGAAGACTGGGGCATGGAAGACACTGACCATGTGTTCTTGGAGGAGGATTGTCGCACCCTCACCTTCAGCCAATTTGTCAGACCCCTCATTGCTGCCAAAACCCCCAAAACTGCAGTCTCTAAGATGATGAAATGGCTTTGGGTGCAAAGTGGTGGGAGTTCAGCAACAACAATCCCTTCAAAGGCAGCTCTGGGGCCTCAGTGACGGTGGCGGCAGCAGTGGCTGTGGTGGAAAGCATGGTGATGGCCACGGAGGTGACATCCCTACCTCCCCCTGTTGAGATTCATATCCGCAAGGCCAAGACCAAGGAAGGCAAAGGTCCTAACACTCAGAAGAAGCCAAGGGCAGCCCTCGTGTACCTGATGCCAAGAAGCCCAAACCCAAGAAAGTGGCACCTCTGAAAATCAAGCTGGGAGGTTTTGGTTCAAAGCAGAAAAGATCTTCGAGTGAGGATGATGATTTAGATGTGGAATATGACTTCATGATGCCAGTATTAATAGCTATTCTGTTTCTGATGGCTCCAAGAGGAGCCAGGGAGATGGCTCAGTGAAATAAGTACTTCCCTGGCAAGCACAGGGGCCTGAGTTCAATCGCCGGTTCCACAAAAAAGGGGGGGAAGAGGTTACCAATGGCTTTATAATCCACAGTAACCACAGCTGCAAGAAACTCCAAACCCCAAAATGAAGAAGAAAGACCACCAGTACTCTTGCAAGGCGTGCCAGCAAGGAGGCGAGATCATCCTGTATGATACCTGTCCTTGAGCCTACCACATGGTGTGCCTGGATTCAGACATGGACAAGGCTCCTGAGGGCAAATGGAGCTGCCCACACTGTGAGAAGGATGTTGTCCAGTGGGAGGCAAAAGAAGACAACCCAGAGGATGAGGAGATCCTGGAAGAGGAAGAGATCCTGAAGAGGAGGATGATCATCATATGGAATTCTGTCAAGTCTGCAAGGATGGAGGGGAGCTGCTGTGCTGTGGCACCTGCCCATCTTCCTACCATATCCACTGCCAGAGATCCCCAATGGTAAATGATTCTGTCCTCATTGCACTTGTCCAGCTCTTAAGGGCAAAGTGCAGAAGATTCTCATCTGGAAGTGGGGTCAGCCACCATCTCCCACACCAGTGCCTCAGCCTCCAGCTGCAGATCCCAATACTCCATGCCCCAAGCCCTTGGATGGGTGGCCAGAGCAGCAGTTCTTTGTGAAAGGGCAAGGCACGTCCTACTGTCACTGTTCCTGGGTTTCTGAGCTTCAGTTGGAGCTTCACTGTTCAGTGATGTTCTGAAGTTATCAGTGGAAGAATGATATGGATGAACCACCTTCTGGAGACTTTGGTGGTGATGAAGAGACAAGCCAAAAGTGAAAGAACAAGGACCCTAAATTTGAAGAGATGGAGGAATGCTTTTATCGCTATGATATAAAACCTGAGTGGATGATGATCCATCAAATCCTCAATCACAGCGTGAACGAGAAGGGCCGTGTCCACTACTTGATTAAGTGGCGAGACCTACCTTATGATCAGGCTTCTTGGGAGAGTGATGTTGAGATACAGGACTATGACCTATTCAAGCAGAGCTACTGGAATCACAGGGAATTAATGAAGGGTGAGTAAGGACGACCAGGCAAGAAGCTCAAGAAGGTAAAGTGGGAGTTCTGAGACTCCCATTGTTGATCCAACAGTGAAACATGAGTGGCAGCCAGAGTACCTGGATGCCACTGGTGGAACCCTGCACCCTTTCAAAATGGAGGGCTTGAACTTCCACAGGGAGGGCCATTCAAAGGGGCCCTTCCCAGTGAATGCAACTCTTTCTGCAATTATCAACTGGGAACGAAAGTTTGAGATGTGGGCTCCCAATATGTATGTGGTGACCTATGTGAAGGACAAGGACAGCTGTGCCATCATCTGGGAAAACAAGTTGTTCTTTGAAGACAATGCCATTTGTGGTGGCAAAAAGGCATCCTGTGTAAAGAAAGAGGCATCTATGAAATTTCACGTACTGTTGACGTCCTATGAACTGATGACCATTGACATGGCTATCCTGGGTTCTGTTGACTGGGCCTGCCTCATTGTAGATGAAGCCCATCAGCTGAAGAACAATCTAAGTTCTTCCGGTTCCTGAATGGCTACTCACTCCAGCACAAGCAATTGCTGACTGGAACACCACTGCAGAACAATCTTTTTTTTTTTTTTTTGTCTTTTTGAGACAGGGTCTCACTATACAGTTGAGGCTGGCCTTAAGCTCACTTTGTAGCTCAGGCTGGTCTCGAACTCACAACAATCCTCCTGCCTCAGCCTCCCGAGTGCTGGGATTACAGGCATGCGCCACCACGCCCGGCTTGCAGAACAATCTTGAAGAGCTCTTTCATCTGCTCAACTTTCTCACCCCACAATCTGGAAAGCTTCTTGGAGGAGTTTTCTGACATTACTAAAGAGGATCAGATTAAAAAATTGCATGACACTCTGGGGCCTCACATGTTGCAACAGCTCAAAGCTGATGTGTTCAAGAATATGCCATCCAAGACAGAGCTAATTGTACAGGTGGTAGTGCCCGGCTAGCTCAGTCGGTAGAGCATGAGACTCTTAATTGTACAGGTGGAGCTGAGCCAATGCAGAAGTTCTACAAGTACAATCTCACTTGGATTTTTTTTTTCAGTTTAAAATTTTATTTAACTTAAAGCTAAACAATGGGGCTGGGGAGATGGCTCAGTGGAATAAGCACTTCCCTGGCAAGTGCAAGGGCCTGAGTTCAATCCCTGGTTCCACCAAAAAAAAAAAAAAAAAAAAAAAGAACAAAATGTATATTTCAAATCATAGTAAACTTATTTATCTGAAATACATTCTTACACAGAGGACATTTTGATTTCCAGTAACATTTGGAAGCCCATTGTCCACTTAAAAACACTTTTCCACAAAAACTCTTCATTGAAAGAAATATTTTTCTTTTATACTGCATAAAAGCTAGATGCAAATTTCCACTGCGTTCTACTGTGATGGACTCATTTTATGGCCATTCAAAGGGGTCCTTCCTCTGAAGATGAAGGTGGCACAGATGTGTAGTTCAGGTGATTGATGCAAAGGAAAAGCAACGAAGATGCTCCCACCATGTCCTCGCAGAGGGGTCACCCCCTTGATGCTCATAGCCCATCACTTCTTTCCTTTTCCTTTTTTACTTCCCTCTCCTTGCTGAAGATTTGGATCATGACCTCCTGTTTTCTGTGTCCTCATTTTTACCTTGGGTATCATTTCTGCTGCACACAACGTTACTGAATTACCTCAATAACTGCATTAAGTCCAACTGCTGAGCATGCATCTTGAATCTTGGTAGCTGTAGGATTTTTCAATAGCCTTACTCATTGGGATCCACCTCCCTCTGCGATGGTTTTCTTATTATTTAAATAAGCAGGGTAGATACAAATAGACCTGTCTTGGTCAGCCAGGGAGCAGGTGGCGGTGCAGGCCATATCCACACAGGCTCAGGCTGCACGGAATGTCCTCACTCGGAATTTTGAAGCACTCAATGTTCGAGGTGGTGGCAACCAAGTCTCTTTGCTAGATGTGGTGATGGATCTGAAAAAGTACTGCAACCATCCATACCTCTTTCCTGTGGCAGCAATGGAAGCTTCTAAGATGCCTAATGGCATGTATGATGGCAGTGCCCTAATCAGAGCATCAGGGAAATTATTGCTGCCACAGAAAAAGCTTAAGAATCTTAAGGAGGGTGGGCATCATCTGCTCATCTTCTTCCAGATGATGTTAGAACTGCTAGAAGACTTCTTGGAACATAAAGGTTATAAATATGAGCATATTGATGATGGAATCACTGGGAACATGCATCAAGAGGCCATTGACTGCTTTAATGGTAAATGAGGGCAAGGAAAGGCTTGTATCCAGTACCCTGAAGTCACTTGGTCAGTTGCATTTTTGGATGGATTGCTTATTTTTTGACAGAATTGGGGATTGAACTCAGGCCCTTGCGCTTGCCAGGCAAGTTCTTATTCTACTGAGCTACCTTCCTGGGCCCTTCACTTATTCTTACACATGTCTTTTTCTGTGTCATTCTTGTGGGTCTTTGTCAGTTGATGTGAAAGAGGAAAACCTTTGAATATTTTGGTTGAAAAAATATATTAATTATTTTTAGGTTTTCTCCCCTTTGGAAACTTTATTTTATTTTATTTTGCCAACACAGCCCACCCTGAGGGCAGGGCTGGTGTGTCATGGTGCTGGGGATCAAACCGTGGTCCTCTGTTCCTGCCTAAGCTTGCCTAAGCAGGTGCTTTAGAACACTGAGCTATCTCACTGACCTGAGACTTTATTCTTTTTTTATTATTATTAATTTTATTGAGAAATAAATGGCAATGAGACAGTTTCAAAACTTATTAGTAGGACAGTTCCAGTAATTAATACATTACATACTGTTGTCTTTGTGGTGGTTGTTGATAGTACAAGATGCACACATGATATCTTGTCCAAACACTACTAGTACAAATATTTCTTCTAATTGAATTGAGAGGAGGTGGCTGTATATCTATCCTAATTGTTTTGTATATAAAAATATAAAATGGTCCTTCATTTGTATCCCCTCTTTTTGTTTAGTTTTGTCAGAGATAGGTATTCCATTGCCATTTATTTTTTTGTCTTTGTTTTTTTTCTGAAACAGGGTCTTACTGTGCAGTTCAGGCTGGCCTCCAACTCACTTTGTAGCTCAGGCTGGTCTCAAACTCACAACAATCCTCCTGCCTCAGCTTCCCAAGTGCTGGGATTACAGGCATGCACCACCACGCCTGGCTTCCATTGCCATTTACATATTGTAGATACGTGAATTCAGCAAAATATTCCAGTATAGTCCAGTAGTAGTAATAGTGGATTGTCCATAGGGCTTGCAATGTCAGAAGTTGTTGATGAACCTTTTACAGCTCAGCATATTAATATGGCTTTACTTTTTATACCTCGTTTTTATACTTTTCTGCCGGATGGTTGAGACCAAGATAGAGCAGGACCAATATAACAAGAAATGTAGCTTTTGTATGTGACAAAGTCAGTCAAATCCTCTCAGGACTTACCCTGAAACCCTGTACTGCAGTTTGTAGATCTTTTGTCAGTGTCAACCATGTGAATGAATCATGGCTATTGACCAGTTTGCTCTCTGTGAAAGCCTGAGAGAATGTTTTCTCTCCATGTGACTCTCCTTAGGCCCACTATATACTGTTGGTCACTTTCCTCTGTGGCCCCAATTATCTCCTGACCAGTAAATATGGGACATAACTGAGTTATATGATATTACAGTACATGTTCTCCTATGTCCTGAGTCCTCACTGACCTTGAATGGTTAGGGCCAAAATGTTGGCTGTCCTTGCAGCCCTTCTTTTTCTCTAATTTTTGGTCTGCAAACTTAGGTTGTTAACCCTCCAGAAGAGAAGCTTAATGATATTATTACCCTATAACATAGGCAGTTGAGCTTAACCTCACTATCTGTCTGAATATCAAACATCTTAGATATAACATGGAACAGGTATTTTCCATCAAGTATTGATGTGTTAAACTTTGACTCTCCACAGAATGTGAAGAAAAAAAATAAGAGAACCTATAACATCCTGTAACTCAGAAAACAAAAACCCTATAAAGGGGAGGAAAGTGATCAACAGTGTATAGTGGGCCTAAGGAGAGTCACATGGAGAGAAAACATTCTCTCAGGCTTTCACAGAGAGCAGATTGGCCAAGCAATGGCCATGACTCATCCACATGGCTAACACTGACAAAGGATCTACAGATTGTGGTATACGGTTTCAGGGTAAGTCCTGAGGGGATTTGACTGACCTTGTCAGATACAGAAGTTACATTTCTTGTTATATAGGTCTTGCTTTATCTTGGTCTCAACCATCCAGCAGAAAAGTATAAAAACGAGGTATAAAAAGTAAAGCCATATTAATATGCTGAGCTGTAAAAGGCTCAAGTCAACAACTTCTGACATTTCCAGTCCTATGGATAACCCACTTCTATTATAGACTACTGGACTATATTGGGTTATTTTTCTGAATTCACACACCTGCAATATTCAAATGGCAATGGAATACCCATCTCTGACAAAACTGAACAAAAAGAGGGGATACAAATGAAGGAACATTTTGTATCTGTATATACAATTAGGATATATGTACAGCTACTTTCAATTCAATGAGAAGAAATATTTGTACTAGTAGTGTTGGGACAGGATATCATGTCTGCATCTTGTACTATAAATAACTACTATGAAGACAACAATATGCAACATATTAATTATTGAAACTGTCTTACTAACCTGTTTTGAAACTGTCTCATTGCTATTGTTTCTCAGTAAAATTAGTTAAAAAACAAAGATAAGTATATGGGTAATTATATTGATGTAATTCAGGTATAAAAAATAAGATACGCAAAGAGCTACACTCTATTTACTCATAAGAGACATATGGTATAATAATGTCTGTAAGTATAATATCATGTATGTACCTTCTATGATACCAAAACATTATGAAAACAATTTACAATGTATTAATTGGTCAAATCCATCTTGTCAAGGTATCTTAAAACTGTCTCATTGATATTTGTACTTCGATAAAACAAAAATTAAAAATAAAAATTTTTAAGAAAGTATATGGGTAATTATAAAGACAATGTGAAATTATAACTTTACATTCATTTACTACATAATTTTAAAGACTAACACATTTAAAATATTTGTTTTTGAGCACATAATGTGTAACTGTATAATGTGACATTCCAAACCACAAGAAATAAAGAAGACACTGTAGAGGAACAGACATTTCATTGTTATTGAAAAAACTAACATAAATTCATATTACAGGGTTAAATCTTAAAATGTCATGTGTAATTTTCATGGCAAAAAGGATAGCTATAAGGTAGACAAAAGCAGATTTAAATACTTCACTACAAAAAATGAACTAAACCTGCTACTTGGTGGTGTACACCTGTCATTCCAGCACTTAGGAAGCTGAGGCAAGAATATGAAGTGAGTTCAAAGCCAGCCTCAACTACATAGTGAAACCTGGTCTAAAAAATAAAATCAATACAAATGCAAGAAATGAGGCATAGAAAGATATGTTATAGAAACCAAATAGCAAGATGATCACAATTCAGTCCTTTCTCATAAATACTTGAAGTACACAAAGAATATATTTTGCATCCAAAAGGAGAAAAATATAGCTTCAGACTCCTGTCCTGAAACATTTAGAAAATACTCCTGAAGTTTTGCAGGAATGTTAAGCTTTGTGTGTAGAAAATATGGAGACATTGGTAAATAGTACATTTTACCGACAAGGTGAGAAAAAAATTACAGTGAATATAGATATTAAGCATTTAATCTAAAAATTTTTGTTATAGTAAAAGGCACATTGTAATTGACTTCTCTCAAAATACACTTATCCCATCATTTCTGCCACTTTCTGAAGCAGTTCTGGAAGCTCTTCTTCATGTCTTTATTTGTGCTATTGTGGCTGTCTCAATCTCCTGAACTGATTTGAAACATTTACAGCAATGTCCTTGTTTACCTTCACCAGATCTGGCACCATAGGACCTCTGGCTCTTCCCCAGAGTCAAGCTGACTATGAAAGATAAACATTTCAAGTCCATTCAGGACATTGAGGCAGCCATGACAGTGCAATGAAAAGTGCTTACCAAGACTTCTAGAACTGTTCAGAAAGTGGCAAGAGGAAGAGGACCCAGAGGTGGAGGAGAGAAGATGCGCTGCGTCCCTGCACCAGTTCCCCAAGAGGAATGCAATCACTGTGTACTGCAAGCACTTGCTAATAAAAAACAGAATGAGCTGGGCATGGTGGTACATGCCTGTAATCCCAGCACTCAGGAGGCTGAGGCAGGAGGATTGTTGTGAGTTCGAGACCAGCCTGAGCTACAAAGTGAGCTTAAGGCCAGCCTGACCTGCATAATGAGACCCTGTCTCAAAAAAGACAAAAAAAGAAAAACAGAATGAGGAGAGTGACAGGAATATGGGCTATCTGTGTTTGAAGCAATGGGTGGTATTTTGAGGCAAATAAACAGTTAATTGTCTTCTAGCAGCAAATGACAAAGAGCAAAGATAAGCCCCCACAAAAGAAACAAGAACGGAGGAACAAGAAACCTTTTATTGAAAGCTTGCAAACCACTGATGCCCTAACTTTGGTTCAGGACTCTCAAATTGTCAGAACCCACCTGAACTTTAGTCTCAGGTTATATGCTTTATAGGTTTCCATAGTAACCACATTACCTCATTACCTCATATTCATGAAGTTTACAAGAATGTCACATAATTGCCACAAGGTTTACATTTTCTAGACATTGTTCACCATCTGCCTGTCATGGGGAAGTGTAGCTTAATGTTTGCCCTATTCCCCAAGCTTTCCTATTTGCTCCTATTTTGTGACCTTGGTTTTCTCTAAGTGGGTTTATAGGAGGGAGTGAGGGATTGCATTTAGCTTAAGTGACCCTCCTTAAAATGGAGTTTCTTTTGCCCCATCAGTCTCTGGCTGGGGCATCTTCCCAGTGGGACTCAAAGGCTTTTGGACTGTGACAGTGACTGATATAGGCCTGTGAGGATGAGTTAAGGAATTCCTTTTTGTCCTTGGCATAAAGCCTTCTCTCTTGCAATTGACAGGCCCTGACTGGAGTCCTCTGCAGTGGGACTGAATCTAGGAAAAAAAAAAAAAAGGAGAAAGGCCAACTAGTGGTGGGGAGATTTCTTCTTCCTTTAGGTCCCCCTTCATTCTCACTGCATAGTACAGATGGCAGCAGTAGCTCTTTGAGGGTGAATATGTGCATATTGTGAGGGCTTCCCCTTAACTGACTGATCCTTTTGCTGATTCTTTCGCTGTAGCTGCTGGTGTCTGACCTCTTTCTCTTTGGGATAACTTTCCTATTGTAGAAGACTCACAATTGACCAGGTTTGGTTTTCTCCAGGACAGTAAGTTCTCTCTATCAATGACCATTTGGTGTTTGGTTCACAACTCTCTCAGGCTGGTTGTCTTGCTTGCTCATATTACCTGACCTGATCAATAGGATGGTTCTGTAGCACCATGGCTGGCTCTGAGTGAAGCTGGCCTTGATTTTTATGGGTTAGAGATCCTCTCTGGGGGAAGCCCAAGAAGAGGTGCATCTTTCATGTGCTCCCCTGGGATGAGAGGTCTACCACTCTAAGGAAGTGATGGAAAATCCTTTACAGTTTTTTTTTTTTTTTGTCTTACTGGTTATTTATTGTACAAGATACAGACATAATATCCTGTTTACAAACACTATTAGAACAAATCTTTCTATTTATTGAATTAAGAGGATGTAGCTCTATATCTATCTTATTTTTTAAACTAATTATATTTTTTATTTATTTTATTGAAGAACAAATAGCAATGAGACCATTTCAAGACAAATTCTTTTAGAGTTTTTAATGATACAAACAGCCCATTGTGGTATTGTTATGGTTTGCACCTAGTTGTCCCTCCAAAAGCCTCATGCACTCATGGGGCAGAGACTTCTCCAGTTTGAGATAAACTCATGATCCACTTGGATTGTGGGTCTTAGTACTGCTAGGACTATGGTTGTGAGTACTTTCCCCAGGCTGGGGGAAGTACCGATAGCCTGAATGTTATATAAGAGAGACAGAGAGACAGACTTCCTCTCTGTTGCCATTGTTGCTGTTACTCCTCCATTTTGTTCTTGCTGCCACCATGAACTGATGCTCTCTGCTCTGTGCCACTCTGCCTTGGAGCCAGCCAAGTATGGACTAAAACCCTAAGACCTCCAGTAACTGTGAGCTGAATAAACCTTTCCTTCCTTCCTTTTGGGTGTCAGGTATTTGTCTTAGAAATGAGAGAATAGTAACTGATATATATTTGTCACTGGTCAAAATAATGTGTCTGATTCTCATAGGTCATCAAAAATTGTTAAGTTAGTTATACAGACATACCTTATGGTGAGGGGGCTGTTGGACAGGACTACCCTTGGTGAATAAAAGAGCAGCTACCTGGGGAAAATCTTATTCCAGCTTTTGTTCATGTAGGGAGTCCCAGTGGTTCCCATAGCCTTATGGGAGACACCTCAATAAACATTGTTAAATATGTCATTGTGGTATGTTTACATTGGCTAGTGTCAACAGGTTTTCGGTAACCAATTGATATTGTGGCTTTCAAATGCAAAGCTAAAAACCAGTTACATTGTGTTATAGCTTATGTCTAGATGGCCACCCAGTCTCATGTGTCCACAGGTGGAACTTTTCAGAGGTGGCTGGATTTAGAGAATGTGATGCTGGAATCAGATGTAGGATGCTGATATTAAGGGTGTGTAATTACAAAAGTAGTCAATAATTGGTTTGGCATAGTTCTAGGTGTGGATAATGGGAAGGTGCGCCAAGGGTGTTGGTGGTACCATCCAAACAGCAGGTAGCCTACAGGGACAAAAAGCAGGCAGTGCTGCTGGCTTTTTTGCTGCTTCAATGCTTTGCTGCTTTCTGTCTGCTGTGAGCTGTTTCTCATGTATAATGCCCCTCTCCCATTCCACTCTGTCTTGCAGTCACCTGACTATGGGCTGAAATCTCTACACACTGCGCACTACAATGAGCCTTTCTTTTTGTAATATCGACCAGCTATTTTTTTCTCAGCAGTGAGAAAAGTAACTAAGACATGTTGTCTTTGAATGACTCAAAACCCATCTCCCAGACTGGATGTGGGGAGCGTTTGTTAACTTGGTGCACATTATTCTGCCTAAAGAGCTTCTTTCCTACAGGTCAGAGTCCTTTACTGCCTTTTTTATCTTCATAGTTTAAGTTAGCTCTTAACCAGCTGTACATATTATTTTCTTTGTAAGGCTGACCATCCCAACCCACTTGAGGTCCTGTCCCTTGCTTGCTACCTATTTATAAGCTCAATACCTAACCTGCATTTCATATTAATATAAAGTTGCAGTAATGATTGTTATCTTGATATGTTATATGAAATAAATAATCTAAACTCACCAAAATTCTTTTTATTTGCAGCACATATTAGCATTTTATTTATAAAGCTGCTTAAACACAAGAAAATTCTGGTTCCACTTGTGTGAACTATGAAAGGCTTAGGGACAGAATGCTCTTTCATCTCGAATAGATCAGATTCTGGATGACACAAGGTGAAGCAGCTGCAACACTTCTCTAGTCCACATATACTTTAAATAATTCTGTAGTCTTTTCAGCAGCTGACAATGTTGAAAGAAGATCTGTAGTGTTCTGCGGAGCCTTCAGCTGCAGGGTGGCAGCATCATTTGTACTTCTCGAATCTATGAAATCCCAAAGCAGGTGCCAGGCAAGCGAACACTGGGCTGCAAGATGACAAATTGTCTCAAGTTTGTTAGACTTGATCAGTATTTTTAAGAAAGCAATTTCAGTGTCCATTTTATTACTGGTCTTTGAAATAACACTTTTGGTTTGGGTATCCTTTCTGGTAAACTCTGTGGTTGCTTCCATGAGCTGTTTTTCTTGATCTGTGCACATATCTGTTACTCTGCTTCTTTCAAGATTGATGTCCAGTTTATTATCTGCTCTGATTTGACTAGTTTCATGCATCAGTTGTTGTTTAACTTGATCTAATTCAATTTTCATTTTCTCATTCTCTGCTCTCAGATTCACAAATTCAGTTTTTTCTAGGATGACCGTAGAATCCTGATAGAATCCAAGTGAGCCATTAGCTGCTGAACTGTTATTTCCTGCTATGCTTCAGTTAAACTCACCAAAATTCTAACAATGGCTGCTCTAAGTCTTTTGTCATCCACAGTTCTGATTCTTCAATGCAGCAATTATAATGAGACTCAAAAAGGGACTCTCACAGGTATTACAGGCAAACTAGTTTTTAATTATCTTTGCTAGAAAAGTTAACATAAAAATCATTTATGATTCAAAGCAGTTATACAAACTAAATTCATTTTCATTCTAGTTTTGTTTTCTATAGTGTTGCTGAAGCTGGAAATTGGTCCTATGTGTAGAGGCAGGACAAAGCCTCAGTGCCTAACTCAGTCAAGCCACCTCAGTTCTGAAAAAAGCAGTCCTGCCTGGTTAATGTCAGCTATTAGTTACTAGGCAACCTGTGCCACATGATACTAACTTTGCAAAAGTATAAAAGCCCATGCTGTTGGGTTCTTTGCCAGGCAATGGGCCACCATCTGACCTAGCTCTTGTCTTCTTATCTATCTTTTCTTTATTCCTGCTGCTGTTTCTCCCCAGGTTACATTGAGAAACCAATGAATCTGATCTCTCTGTAGACCAGTTCTACAAAGTGTAACTCCTAACAAAGAGATCTGATGCAAGGTTTTGAGATATTAGTCATTACAAGATAGGGAAAAAATTGAGCCTCACAATGGACTCCAAATAAACCTGTCCTAAGAGCCACTTCTTTTTAACTTTTTTTTTTTTTTTGAGCCTCACAATGGACTCCAAATAAACCTGTCCTAAGAGCCACTTCTTTTTAACTTTTTTTTTTTTTTTTTTTTTTTTTTTTTTTGCAGAACCAGGGATGGAACTCAGGCCCCTTGCACTTGCCAGAGAAATGCTTATTCCACTGAGCCATCTCCCCAGCCCCTTTTTTAACTACTTTTTTAAAAAATGTATTTGGTACTATACAGCTCAGACATGTAGTGATCCTCCTGTTTTCAGTCTCCCCAGCCCTGAGATTATAGGCATGAGCCACCAGTCTCAGTGGCTGGCTCAGTGCACCTAAGGGCAGGGCTAGCATGGCATGTGGTGCTGGGAATCGAGCCCCAGGCTCTGTGCTTGCCTAAGCAGGAGCTTAGTGTGCTGAGCTATCTTGCTGGCCCTTAACCAGTTTGTTGTTCAAATGTGACTAAAAGGGAATAACATATGAATGCTAAAACATGAAATACTTCCCCTCCAGCATAGGTCCAGATAAGAACAACCAACAGAACAGCATCCTGACAACAAGGGGCAATGAGAGATGGGGATTAATCAGCAATACATTTTGCACAGCAGGGAATTTTTTTTAAACATGAGCATTGTCAAAATAAAAATGGAGTCACTTTTCTCAATGCTACTAAAAGATAGAGCTAACAGGGTTATAAAAAAAAAGGTAGTTACATATAAGTGCCTGATTAAAACTATCACAGATAATATTATTTGGGTCTGGCTTTCAAATTATTCTTGGTAAAAAGTCTACTAACTATTCACAGATACACTAAGAAGTTTAACTAAGCAATTCAGCAGGGGGCTAGGGTACCCACTTTTTTTGGCAGAGCCAGGGATTGAACTCAGGCCCTTGCACTTGCCAGGGAAGCGCTTATTCCACTGAACCATCTCCCCGGCCCAGGTCCTCACTTTTTAAACATCCTCATCCTACACAAGAGGAAGGCACTGAAATGGTGTGAGTGCTACATACACCCGTCCTACCTACAATATAAGGGTGGAAAAGTGGCTTCCCCCACCTTTTGCTCTTGTTGCCTCCTGTGTCTTGAAGTGTTGCCCCTGCGCCATGCCACCCTGCCTTGGAGCCATTATGGACTGAAAACTCCACAAACTGTGAGCTAAATAACCCTTTCCTTCCTTGGTTTTGGGCGTTGGGTGTTTTGTCTCTGCAATGAGAGAAAAGAAACCAAGACAGAATTTGGTACAATGAGTGGAATTGTTACTGTGAATATACTTGACCATGTGGTTCAAGAGCCTTTGGGAATGACTTGTGGGAAGAGATTGAAAAGCTTCAAATACGTTACCTGAGCGAATACAGGTAGAATGCTCTATGGGAGATTCTGGCTAGAACTCAGAATGCCAGAATGACTGGTAATGACTGGGCTCAGGAGGTTTCTACTGAGAAGAATAACTGCATTGGTTGTTGGATGCCATACGATGTGTTATGGCTTGGCAGAAAGTTTATCTGCATTTTCCCTTGTTAGAGATTTTGCCTGAAAGTGAGATTCAGGACAGTGCACCAACAAATTTAGAAGAAATTTCAAGGCAATCTAATGTTGAGGAGGTAACATACCTACTGTTGAGAGCTTTTAGCCAGATTTATGTTGAGTTGAAAATCAAAAGAGCCCACCAAGACATTTAAAATGTTGAGTTTGGTCAGAAAGGAAGCTCCAGTAGAGCTGAGGAGATCTTGATTGTGAGAAGGAACAAAACAATATAAAATATGGCCTGAGGGTATCACAAGAAGCACCAAGTTTCCACTTTTTTTTTTGGTCTCACAACTTCAAAAGTAAAAGATTTTGCTCTGAAGAGAAAGCTGGAGAGCAACATACTCCTGAATAGCAGCAGCATAGAAATTTTGCTCCTTAGAATTAGATTCACAAGGCCCAGTGATCCAGTGACATAACACCTACAGCCAAGAGAGAGGAAAGCCTGGTTGTTTCCCACCTGGCAGCAGATCTTGGCATCAGTCACATGGTGCTGGTTTTAGGTATATGCAGAATACAAGAGCTATGGAGTACAAAAAAAAAAAAAAAAAAAAAAAAAGTATTCACCTCTATTTCAGAAGGCCTGGGATGCCAGGCAGTTTTCTCCTGAGAAGACAATGTATGAAGCTGTGAGGGTGAAGCTGGAGGTGTAATAAAGATCCCAGAAGGTTGGAGAAGCCAGGGACATGGATCACCTAAGGAAAGCTGCAAGGAGACTGCAAAGTGGGCCTAAGAGAGAAGCCATGGGAGATATAACCACCAACAGTGTTACAGCAGTGGAGTTACTCAGGTCCTTTGGAGCTCACAATTTGCCACAGATTACTTCAGATGCTGGCCATGGAACTACACGTTGTAATGTGTACCCTGCTGGATTTTTTTTTTTTTTTTGTCTTTTTTGAAACAGGGTCTCACTATGCAGTTCCGGCTGGCCTTAAGCTCACTTTGTAGCTCAGGCTGGTCTCGAACTCACAACAATCCTCCTGCCTCAGCCTCCCGAGTGCTGGGATTACAGGCATGGGCCACCACGCCTGGCTCCCTGCTGGATTTTGGACTTGCTTTGGTCCCAGTGCTTTGTAACTTTTAGGATGAAAATGTTTATCTTGTGCCATTGAATGCTGGAAGAGTGTAACTTTCCATTTGTACAGGAATTTGTTAAGTTTGCCTTACATCTCAGAGGAAACTTGGGATTTGAGCTTTTCAGCAATGCTGAAACTGTCAGGACTTTGGCAACCCTTAGAGATGGAAGAAATGCCTTTTGCATAAAATGATGTGCATGAATCTTTGCAGGGAGTGCAGACAGGGGAGAAATATTATGGTTTAAATGTCATATAATGTTGATGGACTTAATACCTATTCTTGTTTTTTAGTATTTATTTTTTGGTGCTGAGGACCAAATTGAGGGCTTCCAACTTGCTAACAAGGGGCTCTACCACTAAGCTAAATTCCTAGCCCAGTACTTGCTCCTAAAGATTGTAAAACTTGTGTAATGTTCAAGTTTCGAAATGCTTAGAATAAGCATGTCTTTGTATCTAGAAACCAAGTTTTAAAAAAAATGTGTGGTTGCCAAGTTGACAAGGGGTGGATTGTAATGGTTGGTACACTGTGCCAACCTGAGAAGTTAATGTTTTTTTTTTATTTTTATTTTTTTGTCTTTTTTGAGACAGGGTCTCACTATGTAGTTCAGGCTGGCCTTAAGCTCACCTTGTAGCTCAGGCTGGTCCCGAACTCACAACAACTCTCCTGCCTCAGCCTCCCGAGTGCTGGGATGACAGGCATGCGCCACCACACCCGGCTAACCTGAGAAGTTTAGAAGCTTAACTAACTCAGCAGTCTATAAGGTGTAGAGAACATGTAGTGGGGCTGCTGTTTAAGCTCCAGGCTGTTGTAATGATTGATTCACTGTGTCAAATTGAGAAGAAGTTTAACTAAGTGACTCATCAGAGGGCCAGGTCCTCACCTTTTTTTGTGCAGAACTGGGGATTGAACTTGCCAGGGAAGCGCTTATTCCACTGAGCCATCTCCCCAGCCCCTAGGTCCTCACTTTGTAAACATCCTTGTCCAAGAGGAGGACAGGGAGATGGTGTGAGTGCTACACCTGCCCCACTGTGGGCTTACAATATATGGGAGGAAAGGGACATTGGTCTCCCCACTTTATCTCTGGCTGCTTTGGCTGTCCTCCACTGCCATGAACTATTGTCCCTTTGCCTCACGATTTTCCCTTGGAGCCAGTTGAGTATGAACCAAAACATTCACAAACTATGAACTAAATAAACCTTTTATGCCTTAACTTTGGGGTTTTTTTATGCCTTAACTTTTTTTTTTATTTTATTGAACTACAAATGTCAATCAGACAGTTTCAAGACACCTTAACAATACAGATTCGATAAATTAATACACTGCAAACTGTTTTCATAATGTTTTGGTATTGTACAAGGTACATACATGATATTATATTTACAGATATTATTTTAGCAGATATCTCTTATCAGTGAATTAAGAGTGTAGCTGCTTACTTATCTTATTTTTTATACCTGAATTATATCAAAAATTCAATAATTATTTTCCTAGTGGATGACCATAGTAGTAGAAGCCAACATAATATCCTGTCCAACCACCATTAGTGCAGATCTTGCCTCTCATAGGATTATGTAGAAGCACAGCGTTATCTATCCCAACTGTACTGTCTATACACACACATCATGATATTTTTCTTTCTACACCCCTTCCTTTGTCTACATCTGTCAAAGGTGGGCACTCCATTGTCATTCAACTAACTTAGGTGCTTGAACTCGACACCACATTCCAACACAGTCCAGCATTCTACAACAATAGTGAGTTATTCAAAGAAGTTGTCGACCATAGCCATTTACAGCTCAGCTTAATATTATGGCCCCACAATGTATACTTCATTTTTATACTTTTCTGCTGGATGGTTAAGACCTAGATAGATTAAGTCTTATATACCAACACATGAACTTTATATTTCTTATGTGGTCAGGGAAGTCCTCTCAGGGTTTATCTTGTAGTCCTGTACATTATTCTGTAGTTCCTTTGTCTGTGTCATCCTACTTTTTTTTTTTATGCCTTAACTTTTCTTTCATTGCTATTTTGTCTCAGCAATGAAAGAAAATTAAGTCAAATGCTAATTATTTTTGACTTATTTGTATGTAAAATCTAACTATGTTCCCCTAAGTATATAATTGTTCCAAAGTCAAAGTTTAAAAGACATCTTACCATACTGGCATCTTGCAAAATAAAACTTTGTATACTTTTAGTTCTATGTGTATGTGTTTCTAATTGTATCATGATAATTAAATGGGCCTAGGACTGCATTCCAGGCTGTCTCACTCTAAAATAAAACAATGAATGCTATTCACCTTAACAGCAATCTGTAAACAAGTATATTCTACTTTTTATTTTTTTGGCAGAAAACTTCTACAAGAAGTTTTGGTAATTCCTGAAATTTGAGGATTGTTTTTATTTGTATTAAATCTTAGGAACTGGACTTCCCATTCACTGCTGTTCTCACCCTTACCCTAAAAGCTTCTTCCTTCTCCCCAGCTCCAACTTACCTACTGAGGCTGACAGCACACACACTTACTGGAAGGCCAGGCCGACATGGTTCCTACTCTTAGCTTGCCTCTGCACATCTGAATTGTTTGTTGGAGACAATTTCAAGTGCTTCTACCATTTCCAAGACTCCTTCATGCCCTGCTCAATGTCCTTGTCTTCTTGCATACTTTGTAAGGTGTCAATCACAACCTGGACACACTGCCTGTGTCAGTACATTCAAGTGCTGCTTCATGAGGTTTGATGCAAAGTTGTCTAACATGGTCTGATAAGCACAAGCAGTGACACTCCAGGGGATTTCTGTATTTCTTGGTAAATGCATTAGAAATTGTATATTTTTGTGAAGCTCATTTATGATTTCTGATATATCTATTAGGTGTTTGATTACTTAGGTAAATGAGCATTAAAAGAGCTAAGTTTCCTGAAAACATCTATTTACTTTTAATGTATTCTAATCATTTATAACTCAGGTTACATCTGGATTAAAACTTGCTTAAGTCACTCTGGTTAAATTATAAATCCAGTAATGTATAATCCTTTAACTGAATGCTTCAAGGCCTTTGACATATTTGGTAGGTTTCCTCAGGACCAAAGTTCCCAAGGAAGCCTTTGGACATTGAGGATTCTAAGTAGGGCCCCTGAAGATCCTCAAAGAATGTATTTCTCATGTTCTACAAATAATAAACTCATTAGGCTTGATACAATGGACTGTAGGGAAAATGTTGTAAAATAATAAAACGATGCTATATATACTTTAAGTTATGTTCCTATTGAGAAGTAATTCAAATGAATCTTCAAGTTACATGAAATGTATAAAAATTCTTTATTATTATTAATGTATCTTGTACAAGGTCTTGCTATGCAGCTCTAACTCATAGTGGTTCTCCTGTTTTCAGCCTTTCCAACATTGGGATTATAGGCGTGGACCACCACATCCAGATTTGGTCCCTGCTCAGCTGTCCATGGGTCAGGGCCAGCAGGGCATGAGGTATAGAAGAACAAACTTTACTCGCTGAGCTTGCCTAAGCAAGTGCTTAGTCCACTGAGCTATCTCACTAGCCCTGAGATGTATAAAAATTTGGAGTCAACTACCTTCAAATGCTTATGCAGTAAGAAAACTGAAATTATTTTATTTATTTTATTTTATTGAAGTACAAATATCAGTGAGACAGTTTCAAGACAAATTAACAGGACAGATTCGATAAATTGATACATTGCAAACTGTTTTCATAATGCTTTGGTATCCTACAAGGTGCATACATGATATTATACTTACAGACATTATTATAGCAGATGTCTCTTATTAGTGAATTAAGAGAGTGTAGCTGTTTATTTACCTTATTTTTTATACCTGAATTATATCACAGATTCAATAATACTTTCTACCTTGTTATTTCCCTAGTGTTTGTCCATTGTACTAGACGCCGACATAATATCTTGTCCAACCACTATTAATGCAAATCTTGCTTCTCATAGAATCATGCAGAACCACGGCATATTTATCCTAACTGTACTGTTTATACACACACATCATGATTCTTTTGTATCCCCCCCCTTTTTTTGTCTAGACCTGTCAAAGATGAGCACTCCATTCTCATTAAACCAATTTAGGTGCCTGAACTCTGTGACACAATCCAACATAGTGCAGCATTCCTCATTAATAGTGAGTTTTCTGAAGAAGTTGTTGACTAGAGCCATTTACAGCTCAACTTATTATTATGGCCCCACGTTATATACCTCATTTTTATACTTTTCTGCTGGATGGTTAAGACCAAGATTATTATTAATCAAGACTTATATATCGAGCCGGGCGTGGTGGCGCATGCCTGTAATCCCAGCACTCGGGAGGCTGAGGCAGGAGGATTGTTGTGAGTTCGAGACCAGCCTGAGCTACAAAGTGAGCTTAAGGCCAGCCTGAACTGTATAGTGAGACCCTGTCTCAAAAAGACAAAAAAAAAAAAAAAAGACTTATATACCAAAAGATGTAGCTTTTGCTTTTGATGAGGTCAGTGAAGTCCCCTTAGGCTTTATCTTGCAATCCTGTACCTTATTCTGTAGATTGTTTGTCTGTGTCATCCATGTGGATGAGTCATGGCCAATGCTTGACCAGTTTTCTATGAGAGCCTGAGAGAAAGTTTTCTCTCCATGTGACTCTCCCCAGGGACACTACACATCATCAATCTCTTTCCTCTGTGGCTCCATAATCTCCTTGATCAGAAATTGGGGGCACAACTGAGCTTCATGTTACAGTACAGGTTCTCCTATGCCCTGAGGCTTCACTGACCTTGAAAGGCTAGGGCCAAAATGTTGGTTGGCCTTGTGGCTCTTCTATTTCTCCAATTTTGATTTGTGCACTTAGGTTGTTAACCATCCAGAAGAAAAACTGATTAGTACCATGCAGCATATGCCGTTAAGTTTGCCCTAACTATCTGACTCAATTGTCTTTAGTTGTTGTTGTACATTTCTATTTGTATTTCTTCTTTTGACTTCTTATACTAGGGAGACTATACAATATTTGCACATGTGTGTCTGGTTTATTTCACTTAAGAGTATATGTTCAAGTGGCATCCACTTCAAAATAAATGCTTCAAGTTTATCATTCTTTATAGCTGAGTAACACTCCGTTATATGAAATTATTTATCAGTTGCAGAACTCTCATGGCAACCTTAGCCAAGTCTACTGTCATTCCCACCTTTATTAACCTTCAAAAACATTTGAAGTGAGGGTCATAGAAGATTTAAGGTACATTCTGACAGTTTTAAGAGTAACAGACTAAAAATTCCTAGAGCTCTAGTATGAAAGTGATGGGTTTTGAAATCAAACAACACACAAAAATGAAAGAACTGATACAATATAACATGGATATAGGGTTTTTATGCTTCTTAGTTAAAATGTTGTTGGATTTTAAGAGTATAGTTCAGTGATACAGTACATGCTTAGCGCATATAGGTCTACTAAATACTTTTTACTTTAGTAAGGCCAAAAAATGCCAAACTCTTCTGTGAAGTGTTAAGAACACTTACTCTGAGGAACAAGTTTCCTTAGTAGATAGACTTTTAGAGAGGGGAAAGAGGACCAGTGAAAGAAGGGGAGGGAAAGGAAAGGGAGAGGTTGAGATAAAAGTAACCAGAACACAATGTACACATGTACAGAACTAATCTACAATGAATCCCATTGCATCACTAATACACAACAATCATAAAGAACAAGCTTTTAACAACACTTCTCTAAGTTGCCTTCTATAAAGATTTGTCAAAAAAGAAATGGCCTTTACTATTTAAGGACTTAGTATCTGTTTTTCAAAATATTGAGATAAGGAAGTACTTTCTGCTCTGTGAGTCTTTGAGATGCTTTCTGGGGAATGGATGTGGACTACTACACCTGTTGCTGAAACTGAGGAAAGCCTCTGCTGTTACTGCACCACTCTAACAAACAGCAGAAATCAACCAACTTAAAAAGGGAAAACAAAAACTGGAAAAAGTACTCATAATAACATTATTATTATAGCAATATGATTGTTTGCATCAGCTCGCTAAGAATCTGTTTTCTTTATAACAGGACACCATTGCACACTTTTGTATATTTGAAAATATGCATAGAATACTAACCTCAAGGGTTTCCAGTGTTATAGTGAATGAAAAAGAATTGTCATTTCAAAGGCCTGGACATCTCTAGGTATGTGGTACTGTAGGTGGAAATCCAAAGTCTCCCTGCTTTCTAGTCTGGATAAGCTTATCAATCTGAGATTACTGTATAGCATTTACTTCTCTTGATACAGTTCTATAAAAAAAAAAAAAACTAAGTGCATTTTACAAATAAATTGGCTTCTCCATAATTATCTTTGGTAAAATTTATATGTATATAGAAAGAAAACTTACCTTTTTAAGAAAAACTATAATTACCTTTTTTAAAAAAATTATGTATTTGGTACAGGGTCTCACTATGCAACTCAGAATCATAGTAAGCCAGGTCCCTGAGTTTTGGAGGCAGGCATTTAGACTGCTGAGCTATCTCACTGGCCCCAATACACCTGTTTTGGGGTATTATTATCTACCTGTAGCCCAGGCTATGGCCTAAATTCTTCTTGGTTACTCCAGTACTATTTCATCTGGAAAAATTTGGACTACTCTTTCCTAAAAAGTATAATTCAAAGCTGGAAAAATCTTAAAGTAAATTTGAAAGGACAAGGTTTATCCCCAATCTCAGGTCTCCACAGTTTACCAAAGCACCCAATATCATAAGACTTGCAAACTCCAACTAGGACAATGTCAGAAAAGGACCTTCTATGCCAGGCTTTTATTCACTTTATACAACAGTTGTTAGGACAAACCCTCTGCTCATGCCTGTCAGATAGCAAATAAAATTGAAAAAGTACACTTTTTTTCTTTTCTTTCCTTCTTTCTTTCTTTCTTTTATTGAAGTACAAATGTCAATCAGACAGTTTCAAGACATCTTAACAATACAGATTCGATAAATTAATACATTGCAAACTGTTTTCATAATGTTTTGGTATTGTACAAAGTACATACATGATATTATATTTACAGATATTATTTTATTATTATTTTATTATTATTATTAGCAGATATCTCTTATCAGTGAATTAAGAGTGTAGCTGCTTACTTATCTTATTTTTTATACCTGAGTTATATCAAAAATTCAGTAATTATTTTCCTAGTGGATGACCGTAGTACTAGAAGCCGACATAATATCCTGTCCAACCACCATTAGTGCAGATCTTGCCTCTCATAGAATTATGTAGAAGCACAGCGTTATCTATCCCAACTGTACTGTCTATACACACACATCGTGAATTTTTCTTTCTACACCCCTTCCTTTGTCTACATCTGTCAAAAGTGGGCACTCCATTGACATTCAACTAACTTAGGTGCTTGAACTCGACACCACAATCCAACACAGTCCAGCATTCTATAACCATAGTGAGTTATTCAAAGAAATTGTCGACCATAGCCATTTACAGCTCAGCTTAATATTATGGCCTCACGATGTATACTTCATTTTTATACTTTTCTGCTGGATGGTTAAGACCTAGGTAGATCAAGACTTATATACCAACACATGAACTTTATATTTCTTATGTGATCAGTGAAGTCCTCTCAGGGTTTATCTTGTAGTCCTGTACATTATTCTGTAGTTCCTTTGTCTGTGTCATCCATGTGGATGAGTCATGGCCAATGCTTGACCAGTTTGCTCTCTGTGAGAGCTTGAGAGAAAGTTTTCTCTTCATGTGACTCTCCCCAGGCACACTTTAGAACTTCAGTCTCTTTCCTCTGTGGCTCCA
>PVKA01032801.1:0-24968 GCA_004027165.1 Ctenomys sociabilis
AATGAAAAGAAATAATCATATTGATTATAGAAAGCCAATGCTTGGGCAGTGCTTGTAACAGAAGAGAAAACCACAAGGATAAAATTGAGAAGGTTTGTAAAAGTATTGGATAAGTGATGTAATTATTTTCTAACTTTTCACGTTTTTTTTTTCTTCATAATATTTTAAGTATCACTTAATAAAATTGAGGATGCATTGGATCGTGGAAATGAATAGCGTAGCTATTTTAAGAGAAAAATGTTGAGAAACAAATAGGAACAGAATTTCCAAGGAGAGAAAGGTGGACCATCTCCTTGTTCATTCAGTGATTCTGACTCATAGTTACTCTTTGTTTTTCCTTGAAGTAATTCCACTGTTCACAAGTATTCTCAACCATCTTCAGAATTCCCTTGACATGGAGATATTTTCCTGAATTGAAAAATTAGTTATTTTATTATCAAATATTCATTGTTATATCTCACACTTCACAGATATTAAGTGAAGTAATATGTAAGACAAGTTAGAAGATAAAAAAAAAATGATGCAACATAATAGTGTACTGCAAAGTTGAAATCTGTATTGAGAAATATGGACTTATCCATGTAAAGTTAAAATTCCACTCTGGGAACATGGTTTTCTGAGGTAGAAAACCACAACTCTAAAGGTTGTAAATCAGTTTTCCTTGTCTTTAATGTCAGTACCCCTCCCATCCTTCCCATTATTCTTAACCTGTAAAATAATAATTTTATGCTATTATGGCTTTAACACAAAGGTTGATACAACAATCAATTTAGTTGAATTTACGAGAGCTTTATCTTATTAAGTGGGGACCTGAAAATTTAATACCCATACTTAATTTTCTTTAGAAATCTTGTTTTCTTTCACATTTACAAAGCATATAAGAATGCCCAACATATCCATGGCAAATGATTGGGTGTCAGAAAGTCTTCTTTCATATGATATTTCATGTTTCCATTATGTTCTATGTCCGGAAGTGTACAATACATTATGCAACCCTTCTGTCCTCTCCACGTGTTATGCCAACACACTGTAACTGTAGGAAATGCCTTCTGAATGTGACTAATCGGGAGAGCATAAAGCACTTCTATCAGTTCAAAGTTATGATGCTTCTCACTAAGTAATACATTAACACAACAGAGGATATCCACAAACTAAAATTAAGGATGCCCTTCAAAATAACTTGTAAACTGTCAGCTAATTATTTAATGGTTCTTTTTGGCTTTTCTTTTATTGTAAGGAGGGATGAATTTATATATTATTTCAAGATAGAACATACAACTTCTTCAGCATAAAAATAGTTGAAAATAAAAGAAGAGAACATTAAAGAGGATTTGGTAATATACACTGAACCTTACTCAATAGTGTCCATTCATATAACAATGTAAAGATGTAAAGCATATACTAAAATCTAGGCAACAAAATTTGTCACATTTCTGATGGACATCTTGGTTGTTTCCAAGATTTTACTATCACTAATTGTGCTGCTATAAACATAGGTACACATATATTACTATGATATAATGTTTTCAGTATATCATAGTGGGAAAATTCCCAGTAGGGGGATAGCCGGCTTGAATGGGATTTCCAGTTCACCACATGAGGAATGGTTGAAAAAACTGTGGTATTTCTATATATTGGAGTATTCCTCAGCTATAAAGAATGACAAACTTGAAGCATTTATATTGAAGTGGATGTCACTTGAACATATACTCGTAAGTGAAATAAACCAGACACACATATGCAAATATCATATAATCTCCCTAGTATAAGAAGTCGAAAGAAGAAATACAAGTAGCAATGTACAACAACAACTAAACACAATTGAGTCAGATAAGGCAAAGTGAATGGCATATGCTGCAGGGTACTAATTAGCTTTTCTTCTGTATGATTAACAACCTAAGTTCACAGATCAAAATTGGAGAAATAGAAGACCCGCAAGGCCACCAACATTTTGGCCCTAGCCTTTCGAGGTCAGCAAAGACTCAGGGCATAGGAGAACCTGCTCTGTAACATCATGAAAATCAGTTGTGCCCCAAATTTTCTGATCGAAGAGATTATGAAGCCACAGAGGAAAGAGATTGATGATTTATAGTGTACCTGGGGAGAGTCACATGGAGAGAAAACTTTCTCTCAGGCTCTCACAGATAGCAAACTGGTGAAGCATTGGCTGTGACTCATCCACATGGATGACACAGACAAAGGATCTACAGAGTAAGGTACAGGACTGCAAGATAAACCCTGAGGGAACTTCACTGACCTCATCAGAAACAAAAGCTACATCTTTTGGTATATAGGTCTTGATCTATCTCGGTCTTAACCATCCAGCAGAAAAGTATAAAAATGAAGTATATAACACGGGGCCATCCATAATGATAAATTGAGCTGTAAATGGCTATAGTCAACAGTTTCTTCAGATAACTCACTATTGTTGTGGAATGCTGGACTATGTTGGATTGTGTCGCCGAGTTCATGCACCTAAATTGGTTTAATAGCAATGGAGTGCTCATCTTTGACAGGTGTAGACAAAAAAAAAAAAAAAAAAAAAGGGTTTACAGAGAAAGAATCATGATGTGTGTGTATAAACAGTACAGTTAGGATAAATATGCCATGTTTCTGCATAATTCTATGAGAAGCAAGATAGTACTAATAGTGGTTGGACAAGATATTATGTTGGCTTCTAATACTATGGATAGGGAGATAACAAGGTAGAAAGTATTAATTATTGAATCTGAGATATAAGTCAGGTATAAAAACATAAGATAAGTATATAGCTACACTTTCTTCATTCACTGATTAGAGATATCTGCTATAATAATGTCTATAAGTATAATATCATGTATGCAACTTGTACGACACCAAAACATTATGGAAACATTTTCCAATGTATTAATTTATCAAATCTGTCTGGTTAATTTGTCTTGAAGCTTTCTCTTTTCTATGTGTTCTTCAATATAAATAATAATAATAAGATCATAAAAAATGTCACATTTGAAGTACTTAAGGAGGAGTTTCAGTAAATAAATTTGGTAAAAAAAATCAATCCATACAATGACAATATAATTAAATAATGTATCTCTTACACTAAAGACCAAAGACTCTTGCTGAGGGTTTGGATTCCACAATAATTCCTGCATGAGTTCAATTGAAGACCCTGAACTCATAACAATACCTCCCACAAGTCCAACTGAGGCCTAGAGCCCATGGCAATATTTCATTTAGGCCTGTTTCATAGATTTGTGCTGGGAAGGCCCATGGGTCAGTGGTGGAAGCCTGCAAGTCCATGTCAGAAGGATGAAGGATTTGTGCCAGCAGGCTGAGGGATCTGAACTGGAACCATGAAGCAGTGCTCAAGATAAGAACCAGAGGGTTGGCCAGATAGCTTAGCAGACTGAAGAGCCTGCTTAGGCAGAGCCCAGCAGCCAGGGTTTGATCCCCACCATGCCATGCTGGCCCTGCCCTCGGGGCACAACTGAGACTATGTGGTGGCGCACCTGTAACCCTAGTGCTTTCGAAGGCTGAAAACAGGAGAATCACTTCCACTCTGATCTATGTAGCAAGACCCTGTGGACCCTGTACTGAAATACTTAAAAAAGAACCAGAGCTCCCCTGAAAAGTACCATAGCCATGCTCAGCAACAGTGAGGTCTTGAGCTCCTCCATCGATTGGGAAGGCTGGGTTCTTATCAGGAAAGCCAGTGCAACAAGCTTCTGAATAATGTATCCTTCTACCCTTCTGTATCAAATATATGGATTTATATGTGTGTGTATATATAATTTATATATTTTTTTCTACAAAATTCTTTCTTTACATGTACCCCTGTTTACTTAATGATTGTTTTTGTTGTAAGTCTTATAGCGACTTGGATTGATTGGTTGATTGGTTGATTTATACCAGGGATCAATCTCAGGACCTTGCACTTGCCAGGCAGTACTGCTGAGCTATCTCTCTGGTCCCATAGAACTTATAAAAACTTGTTTTCTGTGTTACTCACAGATGTTACTTACATTCCAGGTAGAGTAGCAAGAATCTAACTTTGAACAGCAAAATTAGTACAATCAAAAAATAGAAGAGCAAGTTAACCCTATAATTGCAGTTTCACAAGAACTATTTTAAAATTTATTAAGTTTATTAATACAGTTTAGATGCACACAGTAATCACATTGTGATAGTTACACATTCATCATAGGGAATTTGTACCTGTGCATGATATATCTTGGTACCTATCTTTTTTTTCCCATTCCCCTCCCTTCCCTTCAACTCTTCTTATTTACAAAGCTTTATTACCATTTATCCTACAGGAAATATTTTGGGCATGTTAATGAGACAAGAAAATCAACCTAAACAGTAGAATTCATAAATTTGCAATAAGCTAAGGTGCACTCCAATGGGCTCTCATTAACTTTGTAGGCTGCCAGGGAAGGCTCACATCCTGACCTTGACATCCTAAGATAGGAGCCAGTTCTAGCCTCTCCCTATCTTGGTTTGGCATAAACTATATACAGCTAACAACTATACCTCCCCTGATTTTGTGGCCTGATTTGGTCGTGTATTTACTCTAGCTTCAGTTCAGGCCAGTGGCTCAGACCCTCTTATAGTCACTTAACATAGTCAGGGGTTCGAATTTGTGTCTGCTGCTGTTTCCACTAAGATGGGGAGATGGCAAGCCTCCTCCCTACTCCCGTAATCTTCAATAACTCTTTCTTTTGTTTAAATAGTATTGTTAACAAATAAATAAGAAAAATTTTTCTCATCTTTGAGGCACTTTTAGGGCATGCCTCTTATTCATATAGTGATTGCAAAACATCATACGTGTCTTCCCCAAAACATGGAGATAGAAAGTCATCCCAATATTTCCCATATTTTTTGCCCTATTCAATTTCTTGTAGTCTTATACTTATGGGAATTTCTCCAGTTTCTTGCTAGCTGATGAGCTAGCTAGCTACTGTACAGCCCACTTGTATAAGGGCAGTGGAAAAGGCTGTCAGTAGGTCTCAGAAAATGCCCAGAGGGGACTTGGGAGAGATAAGGTCTATTAAGATTTATGAGACAGGGTCCAGTGGTGGTGGGCCAGACAAGAAATCACTCACAGGTATTTGGAATATCCACTGGCAACTGGCTGGGGTAGTAAATTGCCAGAAACTCTAGTAGTGGTAAGCTAGACAGGAAATTGCCAGAACATTCAGTGCTAGGTGCCCAGACTGGGTACATATTCACTTATAGGTTATTTACTCTGTTGAGTCCAGATTTACCATAGGACTTTTTTTTTTCTAAATAAACTACATACATAAGCAACAACACTATTAGCTTGTTCTTTGTTCCAGTTTATGACCAGCACTTCAAGAACAGCTGACTGAACATATTTTCAGGAGAGCAATTTCTATGAATCACATGAATTTGAGCAATTCCCAGTGTCAAGTAAAATATTAGGACTTGCTTTGGCTTTTTTGAAACAGTGTCTTGCTGTGTAAGGCTGGTCTTGAACTCATTACATAGCCCAGACTGGCCTCAATTTCATGATGGTCCTCTTGCGAGTGCAGAGATTATAGGCCTGTGCCACCGTACCTGGTGCATCAGGACACTCTTGTTCCTGTTCACTTGCAGTATCTCTTAACTTGATAGAAGTTTTAGGAATATAAAAGGGCGTCTCGAGGACATGGTTGTAAATATCTCAATTTTCTTCAGATTTAGAGTTTGAGTCCAAAGAATTTGAGTTATAGCAATAGAAACTGAGATCAAAGAATTTGCATTCAAAGAATTTGAGTTATAAGAATTAGAAAACCTAGCCCAGTGTGGTGGCATGCGCTTGTAATCCCAGCACTTGGGAGACTGAGGCAGGAGGATTGCTGTGGGTTTGAGACCAGTATGCACTACAAAGTGAATTTAAGACCAGCCTGAACAGCAGAGTGAAGCCCTGACTCAAAAAAACGAAACAAAATGAAATGAAATGAAACTCAATGAAAATAAAATGTAAAGACCATTTCCTCAAAAAAGAAAATAGCATATGTTAGATGCTTGCCTACTCACCTTTCTAAAATTTATGAATATTAATTGAACACTGTTAATATCAATAAATTCTATTTTCAAAATAAGTTTGTAGACCTAAACTGCTTGATTCACATTAAGAATCAGTACTATAATTTCTTTAATGTTATTTTATTTTTAATTTTTTGTATTTAGTACAGGGTCTACAGGGTCTCACTACACAGACCGGACTCCTTCCTAGTGATTCTCCTGTTTGCAGTTTACCAAGTGCTGGGATTACAGGTGTGCATCACCATGCCCAGTCTCAATTGCTGTCTCAGTGCCCATGGCAGGCCAGGGATTGAACCTCCAACTCCTGCATCTGCCCAAGTAGGCACTTTAATCAGCTGAGCCATCTGGCTGGCCAGTGTTATTTTTTGTGTATTTAGTACAGGGTCTACAGTATCTCACTATACCAATTGATTGTTCTCGTAGTGTTCCTCCTATTTTCTGCCTCCTAAGGCTCTGGGATTACAGGTGTGCACTACTATACCCAGTCTCAATAGCTGTTTCAGCGTGCCCTGAGGACAGGGTCGGCATAACATGTGGTGCTGGGAATTGAACCCCAGCCACTGTAGCTAAGCAGGCACTTTTGTCTGCTAAGCTCTCTGGCCAGCCCTTAATATTTTTTTTCAGATAATTTTATCTGAACAACTACCAACAGTGTGCAATATAACACCCATTGTTGAGTTATTATATTGTTTTTTGAAATTCTGTATCATTTCTAATGTTTTATCTGTTTTTTATTCTCTTTAAAATATAAAAACATGAAATTGTTTTTATAAAAAAAAAAGTGAAAGACTTCAATCATCTTAAAGTAACAAATATACCTGTACACCTGTTTTTATTAGATATATAACCTTTTGGATTACTATAGCCAATAAAAAGGTTATTAAATACTATCCCCCTTTGTTGGAAGAACTTTTAGTAAACATATTTACTATGAGGGTTATATTTGAACATAATTTCACAAATATGAAAACACAGTGTTTGAAAAAATTGTATGTGTTTAAAGTTTTAATTAATTTATGTATTAAAATGTATTTGTTGTTAAAACTTCATATGGATGCACAAATTTTTATTTTAATCTGTTAACAGTCTCTTTCAAATTGAGGGTGTTTTTCATTTTATTCCCATTTCAAAGAGATATGACTCATTTTTGCCAAATTAATTTTCATATTTTTTGCCTTAGAGGCAGCCAAACCATCAGAAAACGCAAGCTACCATAATTCATGCTGCCAGATATTTTGTGTCAGTGATTGAAATCTGACTAGTACAGATAATTTTTCCCAGCTATGTCCACTCATTTGCCTATGTGCAAACATATGGCTCAAAAGCATTTGTAACTATTTTGAGATAGATGGTCACAAATGTTTGGAGAACCAGTCTGTAGGATAACCAGAATGAGAGTTTAGCTGACAATTGCTTTTCAGTTCAGAAGATCAGAACATTGATTGGTATGTCACCATAAAGATTGAGCTCATGAAGTTTTAAATGGGAAGTGGGATTCCCATTTAAATTGGTAATTTGTTTAGGGTTGATGCATAGTACAGTTTGGTAAAAGAAATCTATTCTATCCATGTGTTAAAACTTTAAGTGAGGCTGAATATAAAGATAACAGATTAATTAATCTGTGTAAGTAATATCAGACTGTCTTACATTCAATTTTTGATATGGGTACTGGTGGCTGCTTTTAGCCAAAAGAAATTGTGTGAATCAGGAGTACAAAGAGAAATAAAAGATATTAGAAAACTTGAAATTTGCTTAGAAGAGCACTCAAAGCTAGAACTAGGGAAATTATGTTTGTGGAAAAGATAAGCATTGAAAAGAAATCCAAATAGTCTGAAAGGATACAAAAACACAGATTCTTTAAGGACATTTCAGGAATGAGCCAGTCTGACCTATTGCAGGTTCAAGGACTTGAAATTACAACCATTCATTCCAGCAGAGCCCATAGACCTCCCACTTGAAAAAGGCCATGTGAGGAATTGGTTGGACCAGCTTCATTTTGCCATGTTGTGCCATCCAGACACTGAAAAATCACCGCAGCTATCATGCAAGAGAGACTGGTTCCTTTGCATGCTGGCAGAAAATTGACCTCCTCCCTGTATCCCTCATTTTGCTGCCATACTGAAAGCAGGAGTGATGATGTCATGCAGATTCTTTGAATTTTTTAATGAAAGACCAGGAAACATATGAGAGAGTCCCAGCCTGTGTTGAAAGCTGCTGAAGGAGTGATGCATGAAATTTTGAGAGTGAAGCCAGAAGTGCAATTAAATCTCAAGAAATTTGGAGATGCCAAGGGAGTGGAATGTCTGCTGAGAAAAGCTGTAGGCAGCAATTAGAACCAGCCCAAGTGAGAAACCATATGGATTACAATTGGCAAGGCCATAAGGTTGGGCCTGCCAAACCCTTTTGGATCTAATGCCACAGGACCACTTAATTTGCACATTCAACATGGAGCTTCCTGGTTTAAAGTCTGTCCTGCTGAGTTTTGCTATGATGCTTGACTTTCTCTCTTACAGAACGGGAGCATTTACATTGTGCCACTTTATCTTTGGAATGCATGATTTGGATATGAATTTTACAGTCGCTCATAGGTAAGAGTTTGCCATGAGTTCCAAAGTGGGTCTTGGACTTCAACTGATCAGTGGTGGAGTTCTTGACTTTGTGGAAGGAATAGGTGCATTTATAGTTGTACAAAGAATAGTTTCACCATTCAAAATGAATTATGACTTTGGTATTATGATTATTTGGCAATTAAATATGGCATAAGGAGAAGTGATTTGGTATCAAGTACATATGACCTCACTTCATTGTTAACCTGATTTCCTATAACATTAGAAAAATAATTTTCTGGGTGTACTTGGATGGGATATGAGTGTATGACCTTTAACAGCATGTCTTGCCTTTGGCTTCTTCCTTCCTAGTTTCTTCTAGTGATATAACTTCTTAGCATCCATATAATTAACTGCTTCTTCTAGCTCATTCCTTTCCTCCATGTTGTATCTGGAGAAAGCTGAACATGAACAGAGAACTCTGAAATAATGAACATAAGTAAGCCTATCGTCTTCTGGAAACTAATAGCTCCATAAGGAATGTTAAGAGATAGGGCTTAAGCAATGAGAGCTTAAGTATGGTGAGCTATCATAGTAGTTGTACAGAAACATCTCATTTTTGATTTTTGCATTGCATTTTCCAATTAGATAAAGTTGAATTTATCTTTGTGTGTCTTCATTGGAGAGATGCATTATTATTATTATTATTGTTATTATTATTTTGGAGGAACCAGGGATTGAACTCGAGCCCTTGCACTTTCCAGGGAAGCACTTATTCTACTGAGCTGTCTCCCCAGCCCTGATGCTTAACTAGATCTATAGTCAATAGTATAGAATTCAAAATTCAGCAAGAAGCTCAATCATGTATGGTCAGTTGTTACATAAGAAGAGGGCCAAGACAATCCTGTATAAGTGCCACACACTAACCAATTGCACCGCTGGAGCTCCTGGGAAAAGACAATTCAAAGAGTAATTAATAGCTTATCAATTTATTGTGGTGGGCCAACTGGCTAGCCATGCAGGAGCTGTACTTATGGGTAAAACAATTAGTTAATTCTAAATGTTTTAAACACTCAAATATGAGAAAAACTTATAAATGTTCTAGAAATAAAGCAGAGTACACATTCATGACTGTAGGTTAGGAGATTTATGTGATATGATAAGCTAGGCATCAGCAGCACAATTTGGAGTTCACCAACGTATCTTTCAAAATTCAAACTATCATGAAGATGAACATAAAACCTACAGATCTGGAGAAAATATTTAGAAATGAATATCAAATAAAATTCATTTTTAGGGGTTTCTTTTGTTGTTGTTTGTTTTTCTTCTTTTATTCTTTTTTGTCCCAAGAATCTAATTCAAGGGTTTGTACTATTCAGCTACTGAGATACATCCCAATAGTCTTTTAAACTGAACATTTGAAGATTATTAATATTGCAATAATAAAATAAAATTAATTCAATGGGCAGATAGGCAGATATTTCTCTAATAAAAACTTGAATATATGCACAATTTTATCTAATAGGGAAATGCAAATCAATATCACAATGAGGAGAATGGGAGTGAGCTTTTTAGTATAAGTGTCTGTCTGGTAACCACAAGGACTCGGGTTTGATACCCTGTACCACATGCCATGCCAGCCCATGAACCCCAGGCACCCTGTGCAGGCCACTGATACTGGGGGTGGTGGCACAAACCTCAATCCCAGTGCGATAGGCTGAGACAGGAGAACCAATACAAGTCTGAGCTGTGTAGTAAGACCCTGTAACAAATAAATAAATAAATTTTAAAGAGTCATGATGAGAATTTTTTTCAAAATTACTGTATCAAGAAAGCAGGCAAATGTGTGACAGGAAGGGATTCAGCAGAAGGAAGGGACATTGGAATCTCGTACTCTGATATGCAGCCTCAGTAGCCGCATAATCAGAAAGTCCTCCTCGGCAGCCTTCTGGTTCCGGCCACCTTTGTGGAAGCATGTAACGCTGGAGGCTGTGTCCGACTTCTCGAGATGCCTACAGATGACTCACCTCCAGGTTGTAAGGATGATGGTAGAAAACATCACCCCTTAAAGTCAAGTTGGGGGAACTCAGACTGTGAGGACTGTTTCTGTGAAGAAAATGAAATAACCTGCTGCAGCGTATCTCCTGTGCCTATGGAATTTGACAGAAACAAATGCCAAGCCATCTTTCATGCGGAGAACTGCACCTTTTCTGTTGTGGAGTACAAGGATCCACAAAAGAGCTGTGGCGTTCACAGCTGGATATTATAAAGTCCTGGCGTCCTGTGCTCCTAGGACAGGCACCCTCGTGCTGTGGCTTCTAACAGTCTGTGATTTTGTAACCCTACCTAACAATAAAGTTGTTTCTTGAGCAAAAAAAAAAAAAAAAAATACTGCATCTCTAATATAAAAATGAATAATAACAAGTGTTGAAGATTATATGTACTATAGGAAGTATTTTACAACACTTTTTTCAGTTCCTCAGTTAACCATATAGTTATATGAGGAATAAAAGGAATTAAAGGCATATTTAAAAAAAAAAACTATACATCGTTATTTATACTAGCATTGTTTTGCTCCATTTTCTGCTACTCTAAGAGTGCCACAGTAGATATTTTTCAAAGTTCTTTTGGCTTATTATTTTCAAAAAAGGATATTAAAATCATAGTACCAGTACTTACCAAAAGTATTTATGCTATATCTTTTTTATCATTATTATTTATTTGTTTATTTATTTATTGTGGAACCAGGGATTGAACTCAGGCCTTTGCAATTGCCAGGGAAGTGTTCATTCCACTGAGCCATCTCTCTGGACCTTATGCTATATAATAGTCATAACATATCTAAAGGAAAATCATAATCATATGAGAGAAAACAACAGAGATATGTCATAAAACTCTTCGCTGTGGGCCCCATACATGGTGAAAAACTCACATATGATAAGGGAATTAATCTTTTTGTTATGGGCAAACTCACGTGGGTTAAGAATCTCTTCATGAGAGAAGAGATTCTTTTATTATTGTTATAGGGGCTATTTACTTTCCAAATTGATACACGAATGTACATTCAATGTGCAAAACATAAGAACAACCCAATATCCATCCACTGATTAATTGAAAACAAAATGTGTAGCTTTAAGACTATACTAAAAAATTCTAATTTATATATTGAAAACAATACAACTGGTACATACTTCTATGCCAGGAATTAGATTGCTTAAGCAGGTGCTTTAGTCCACTGAGCTATTTCTCCAGCCCCAAAAAGTACTTCTGCGATACACTTTCTATTTTCCTTATATAGAATAAAAAAGAAGCACAATTAGAAACAGAAAAAGTAATACCAAGGAAGGCAGTTTTAAATATTTTAATTTTTAATTTACATTTGTAAAATACATTAAGATTTTGTCACAAAATGATCACGTTTTGTTCCTTATAGTCTATTCATGTGTTTAAAATAAATGTATCATTCATATAGCAAGACACTTGGCTTTCACTTAATATCTTACTTCCAATTACATATAAATTAGTTGCTTACAGAATTTAGTCACAATATTGGTTCACTAGAAATCCAATGGGAATTTCTTGTCTTTTCCATGAAAAATGTAGTCAAATTTATCTGATTACTTTTTTGTTTCCCTTGTGATTAATTTCAACTTATATTTTTATGTGATGAAAATTACATGCATAAAAGGAGTACAACATGAAGCTTTTATATGTGGGATTGTTCATATAAACCGATAGAAAGAAACATACACTTTTGAGGAGAGGGACCATCCAGTGATTTACAATGTGAGTGGCTACCTTATTTTTTAACAGTGGTAGCAATTGCATTGGCCACGTGTTCAATTCTAAGTTATTCTGTTGTCTATTGGCATATGGGATTGGGAATTCCTTGCTCTATAAGAGATAGACTCACAGGCGGGATAATGAGTCATGTGAAATTTTGTGAGTAAAAGAAAAACCTCTGTAAAACTTTCTCTTAGAAATACTTTAGACTGCTGGAAGAGAGTCACATCCTCCTACAGACCCACATTTGATATCACAGAGTCACCCAGTCACACTCCCTAGCTTCTATTGCATAGCTTTGTGTAAATTGTCACAAGTACATGTGACTCATGACTCCAGTTTATACTTCCTATGAAAAGTTTTAATTAAAATTTTCTGTATAAATTGTAATGTGATTATCCTGAGATAAATAATATAGATAGCAATAATGACAGTTAAGAATGGGTTATATCTTTTCTTTTTAATTGCAGTAACTTTTATACAATTGGTAGCATAAAACTAATGAAACAAAATAACATTTCTGTATATTTTCAAGAAGTCATTAGTAATGCAGATAGTGTTATGAGGAGGTGCATATATTACCCTTTCATTGTATTCACAATAGTGTGTTTTATAATTTCACTTAAATTAGTTTCTACTTTAAAATTTTTTGCAGATATTTTCTACATAGTGAAATATAAAATTGAGTATATTAGTAAGGGCATTTGAAGAATTCCTGCAAGGTCATCAATCTAAAAATATATATAATACAAAGAAATAATTATTTTTAAAAGAATATACTTACCACAATTTATTCTAAAATAGATTAGTGACATAAATTAAATTAATCTTATTTAAAGAAACCAACATACTTATGCTCTAACATTATTAATTTACTTGTTTTCACTCTAAAGTAGATTTTGCCCAAAATTCTTTACAATACTTTTCTTAGGTGTAGCAGTCCACATGAAGTTTATCCAAAACAATTTGCATGCACGCACTATCTTCATAATGATTTAGCTGAAAAATGAAGATAAAATATCATCTATCTAAATTTAAGAATTAAATTTAAGAATTAAATACAATGAAAATTATGTTTCAGAATCTACTAATGTTAATGGTCATATCTTACTAATCGTTACAAAATTTTCTCTACATGAATGCATAGAGATATATTTTAATTTTATTTGTAGAAAGCCTGTCACTTTTCTTTCAGGGTTACATTTTTTATTATAATATCTATGTGCTTTAGAAATTAGCTGCATTTTAATTTTTTATTTGGGAGATGCTTTGCCTCTGGATGCCCCCCAAAAACCGTATGCAGTCATAGGACTTTTTCAGAGGTGGGTGAACTAGACTGCACAATGTTGAATTGAAGGTAATGGGATTAGGAAATGAGACCACTGAATGGCTCGTATAGTTTTGGCTGGGTTTCTGGGTAGAAGTACTGCACCCATCCTTGGGCATGTATAACTGCATGTAACATAAGGGACCGAAAGAGTCTTGTCTCTCCCTTGGCACTTTACTACCTTGCAGGTGCCGTGAGCTCTTCTCTGCCCTCCCCTACCCCTGGCCATGGAGTGAAACATCTACAAGCTGTGTGATAAATAAATTGTTCTTTGTTTTACTTTGAATGGTATGTATTTTGTCTCAGCCATGAGAAAAGTAAATAAGAAAGTAAAGCTTCAAATAAGTCTGTTTATAATTTCATTTGATATCTACTACTCAATAACCAGTCTCACCCATCATTATTATTGTTTCAAAATTATCTTTGGCCTTTGCTCATTTGCTTTCCCTACTAGAAAATTGCATTTATTCAGAAAGTTCATAGCCTGGAAATGTGTGAATAGGTTCCTTCAAGTATCTGGGTTTTTTGAGGGGGTTTTCAGGGTCTCACTTTTAGATCAGACTCATAGTGATATGTCTGTTTACAGCCTCCCAAGAGCTCAGATTACAGGAACACATGAACACAACAAGTCTCAATTGCTTTCTTAGTGTGCCGTGGGGGTGGGGCCAGAACTGCAAACCCCAGAATAAAACTCCTGGCCACTGAACTTGCTTGCAGGAGCTTTAATCCACTGAGCATTTGGCTGGCCATTTCATTCATGTATCTGAATGCCAGTTCACATGATTTAACTATCTTTTTCCTTCTGCTGGATGGACAGCATTTGTGTGAAAATATCGAGACTGTTTTTATTTTGACTCCATTTTTCCGTTGTGGGTCCTTGTTCTCTTTTCAATTTCTTATGTAATCCTTTCTTTGAATTTTGCATGCATATATCTGGTAATATGCTAAGTGGTTGGTAGACCACACTATGCATTACAAAAATACTGTGAAATTTGTATTACTTTCTTAAGTGAAATTCTGTATCACTCGTAATTTTTTTGTTTTAATACTGTTTTTTCACTTATTCTTTTTTATTTCAAAGGCTAACTCTACCCAAATATATCTGTGATCTGAGCAACTACATCGAAGACAGCATGTGCAATATAACAACAGTTGAATACCTCTCATCTTGTCCTTCTAAATGTCTACCATTTCTAATATTGCACCAATTATTATTATTTTTTATTTTCCATAATTTTATTGAAGAACAAATAGCAATGAGACAATTTCAAATCAAATTAGTAGAACAGATTCAATAATTGATACATTGCATATTGTTTTTTGTTGTACAAGGTGCATATATGATATTCTATTTACAAACACTATTAGAGCAGACGCCTCTATTCAATGAATTAAGAGACTGTAGCTGTGTATCTATCATTTTTTAAAGCTAAATTATACTGCAGTTATTTTGTTCTCTCCTTAAAAAATAAAATAAAAAAAGTACTATATCCTAAAAGGGCTAAGTGTTTTCTATGTATTTTTTTAAGTTTAAGAATTTACAGCTTCTAAATTGTCACTTCTGTCTCTTTCTTTCCAAAAAGCTAGCTGTAACATTTGCCCAGATTACAAAGTGGAAAAGGTGCTCCATCTCCTAATAGACTGACCTGCCGAGTCACACAATTCAAAGTGGTGTGGAGAGACGTAGAAGGGAGGGAGGACACAATTTTCACAATAGTCTTTTTATGTTAAGCCTACAAATTTTGAGGATATCAGCAAATTACGTCTAGAAATTTTAATTATTTATTTCATTTCACATTTTATTGATATTTCTGCCATTTCAGAATTTGTAAAACAGCATGCTCTTTTCACTGTAACAACTCCTCAGACAATGTCTTTTAAAAGAGAAAAGGCATTTTTTGATTGACATTCACATTGAATCCGTGACTTTGAACCTGTAGCAAAGTGGCATGTTGAAGTGTATAGTCTGTGATGGGACTAGAAAGTGACAGAAGAGCAGCAAAGGAGGGAATTCCGTCTTGCTCTTTGAGGATGTATCACACTCTCATTAGACCCCGCCTTAAATTTCTACAACCACTCGATAGTGCTATCCTGGAGATCAGCTGCTTAACACCTGGGCAATGGGAGAAGATGCCAGACCTAAGCAATGACGCTATCTCTTTTTATAATTTAATCTGATATATTCTGAATGATGAGCAAATTTTAACACTCCGTCAATCACATTGGGTTTTTTTCTATTTGTGAACCTCATATTCCCTTTATATACAGCTCACGAGATTTATACTAGTAAATATTATTTCAAATAAATGAATTAATCCCTTATCTTGCAAAATAAATTTTCTTTTTTCTATTTTTTGGTGCAGGGTCTCACTATGCATGCAGCCCACATTCATAGTGATCTTGCTTTTTGTCTCCCATGTGCTGGGATTACAGGCGCGCGCCACCACGCCCGGATTGCATCGCCGTCTCAGCGCACCCGAAGGCAGGGCCGGCGCGGCTTGGGGAATAGAAATTGTCTTAGTTCATGGTTGCACCATAAGAGAACGCTGCAGACTATCAACTTATCAAATACATCACTAATTTATTGTTTTGTAACATTTCAGGAACCTGGAAGATTCAATTCTAAGAAACCAGCATCCAGCGAAGGCATTTCCATTGCTTTATTTTATGGCACCTGTGGAGAAAAAGCAAAGCAAATCCCTTCCTGAACATCCTTTTCATGCTTTCCTTTTTTTATTTAATCCATGCATGAGTCCAGAACACCCATTAAGTAAATACTTCTTCTAAGCTCTATCTGACAATCTTGTACATTGGGAATTAAGTTTACAACTTGTGAATTTTGAAGGGAAGCACGCCAGTTACTCCAGTAATCAAGATAGCTCCCTGACACTTTTTATTCAAAATTTAGTAAGCATACATTCATCTGGGAAACTATGAAAATAAGCTGTGAACTCTATTTCAATTTTCTTATGTTTTTATATGATTGCCAATATATTCTTCTGGAATGGAGCCTGAAATTATTATTGATGCTATATTTTCATAGGCTATTGATCTTGATCATGCAGTATGCTCTGAAAATCTGTTTTAGAAGATACAGAACACAATAGAATTATCTAAAACATAAAAGTTAAAAATGATATTCTTTTAAAAATAAACAACTAAAGCCTAATGAAAATGATGGAGACAAAGAGACCTTAAACACTATGGTGTGTATTTAAATTAGTGCAGTCATTGGGGAAAACAGTTTGAGACTTCCTCAAAAAATAGAAAATTGAACTATGGCAGTTAATCTCTTGGTATATATGCAAAGGAAATGGAATTCTCATGTAAAAGAGACATCTGAACATTCACATTTGCTTAGTACTGTTTACAATGGCCAAAAATTAGAGTCATTCTAAGATACATCAACTTATGAATGAACCAAAAAATGTACTGTCATGTTCGTATTCATCTATGAAAGCTAATAAGTCTATCACCTCGAAGAACAGAATGTAACTGTGCTTAGTGCTGACTGAAAACTTCAGGGAAAGGAAGAGATTAGGAAGAGTGGTGGGGATGGATGGGAGAGAGTTGACAATGGTTACTAAATTGCTTGGAGCAAGTTCTTTGTGCTGTCACTCTGGGTGGTTCAAAATAGCTTTTACATAGTAGTCACCTCAAATGCAGGAATAAAAGGCTGTGAATATCCTTACCACAAAAGAGCAATAAATATTTGAAGGGAAAATATTGTTTAATATGATTTCAAAATATATACACGTATTAAAACATACCATGATATAACATTGATGTGTAAAATCTTAGGGTTTTATGTAAAAACCCAAACAGGATTTAGTTTAAAAATAAATGCATCTTAAATGAAAATTGCAACATAAGAAATGTTTTTGGCAATTTAAGTCATATTTAAATGTGTTTCTTTATGTAGATCTGAGTATATCTGTATATATTCCTTACACTACATTTAGATTTAAAAAGTCAAGTGTTCTGAAAATGTTTTCAAAGGCCACTATCTCAAGACAAAAATGGAATGAACATCCAACAAATCATGTTTTACATAGTAAAATTATTCATATAATGAAAAGATGTTTAAAGCTTACCCTCGTAAATAAATGAGTAGAACATAGCTGCTTTTAAGTACCTTAAGACCCAAACTTTGTAATGCATCTTGTTCTGTGAGAATGTTCACAAATTGAGTTCATTTTTAAGTCCAACAAAGTAACTTTGGCGTATCCTTGACACAAATATATAATGCATGTTCCTCTACACTTCCTAGCATTACCTCCCAGCAGACCACTGCTTCTCCTCTTGCTTGTGGATACCCTGGTTTCTGATCGAGCACTATGCACTGTACACCACCACACTATATAGTAAGCACACAGCAGCACAACTGTAACATTCGTTGGCAGACAGGTGAGTGACTTTGCAATTTGTTCTGACCTATAAATGTTCCTAATGCAAGGTCCATTCGTATCTGAAAGTTCATAACTGGAATGCTCATAATTCAGAGACTTGCTATACTGGAATGATTTTGTTTGCAACAAGGCATTGAAATACAGACAGAGCAAAAAAAAAAAAAAAGCTTGATAGAAATATGTTGCATCATCAAATTAATGAACTACTTTGCCCCAAGTGATTTAGTTATTCACTATATACAACTAGCTATGGAAGTGGAATTAGCGTTATTGGAAGATCAAAAGCAACATATTTTGTCATTCATTTACATACGTTGAATATTAAAGTTTTTTGATTCAAAACAGATGACTGAGTAGAGAAGAATTACAGTATCTGATTATCATATTTAATGGACTATAATGCAAGCCTTTCCGAAACCTTTCAGAAATAAAATGTGTCTGGCCAAACATGAAAATATTTGTAGAAATTTTTGCACTATTGTGAATCCTTTCTCTGCTTATTCTAGATTATCTTCCTGCTTTGCTAGCTATGTGTATTGATTGCTTCTCCATTCCCATTTCCTTCCTCCTTTCACTGGACCTATCAACACTTTTAATTCTTACAACCAAATTTATAGAAGCTGTATGATAATATTTTAAAAGTGCTTATTTCCTTAAACCTGTGAAACTTTTCCCCCTTTGATTTTACAGTATTAATTTTCTGAAATGCTAGTTACGTATTTATTTCTTGAAATATTTTAGGCATCAGCTCAATCATATTCTCTTTGAGAAAATTGTTCCTGTCTTCACTCCCAATAATGCTACACTTTTCCACTCACTTTTCCTCAAAAGTGAAACAGGCATATTGCTTTTCTATGGCAAACATTAAATAATTTAATATAGGGTCCCAGGAGATAGCTCAATAGAATAAATAATTTAATATATTTTATAATATGTAGTTCAAATATATTTTGGTGTATCCATTTTTTGTTATATGAATGTATCAATATGTAAAAAATAAAATTATGAAAAAATGCTTACCCAAATGTGAAGCTTCACTAAGAAACTCCTAGAATTAATAAATTTAGTTGTATGCAAGGTCAGCACCCCAAAATCAGTAACATTCCTCTTCACACATAGTAATTTCACTGAAAGAGATATGAGAAAACACCACCCTTCATAATAGCATCAAAAAATTGAATACTTAGGAATGATTCTAATAAAGATAGAAAGACATCGATACAATGAAAATTACAATACTTTGAAAAAAGAGAACAAAGATTTCAAAAATTGGGAAGATTTTCCTTCCTCCTGGCTAGTAAGTACCAACATGATGAAAATGGGTATACTCCCAAAGCCGTTTTACAGATTTAATGCAATACTGACCAAAATAACACAAGCATACCTTACTGATCTAGAGAAAACATTCCTGAAATGCATTTTGAACTAGAAAAGACCAAGATTAACAAAAAAAAAAAAAAAAATCCTGGCCAACAAAGGTAAGGCAGGAGGTATCACAGTCCCTGACTTCAAATTATATTATAAAGTTACTATGATAAAGTCAACATGTTCCTGCCAAAAAACAGACCTGAATATCAATTGTACAGATTAGAAGATGCAGCCACAAATATAAGCACTCAGCCACATTTTCTTTGACAACGGACCAAACATGTTTCCTGGATAGCCTCTTCAATAAATGGCTTTGGAAAAACTGGCTTTCCACATGCTAAAAACTAAAACTAGTTAAGGACCATTATACTTTAAACTAAAATCAAAATGCATTAAAGATTTAAATATAAAAACAGAAACAGTAAATGTACTGGAAAAGAAAGCAGGTAGATATATCTTGAAAACATAAGGATAGGCAAAGATTTGATGAAAAAGATCACACATAAAATACTTCAAAGAATCAAAGACTGGGATCTCGCGGTGTTGAAAATCCTTGCACGATACAGAAATCACCAACAGAGTGAAAACAAAACGCATAAGTTGGGAAAAAACTGTTTTTGCTTGTTTATTTTTGTGTGTATGGTACTGGCATCAAACTTGGGACCTTGTATTAGCCAGGCCCTGGGGAAAAAATTTTTAACCAGGAGTCACTCAGATAGACTTCTATCTAAAATATATGAACAACTAAATAACATCATGCCTCCAAAATTCAAAGACCCAATCCAAAATGGTCATCTGACATGAATACACACTTCCCATTAGGAGAAATACTAATGTCAAATAAATACAAGAAAAAATGTTCCGCAGCACTGCTTATACAAGAAATGCAAATTGAACCATTACTGTGATTCCATCTCACCCCCGAAAGAGTGGTGATCATAAGGAAATCAACGAAAAGAAAATGCTAGACAGGCTGCAAGGAGAAAGGTATCCTTCTTCACTGTTGGTAGGAGTGTAGACTTGTACAACCTCTGTGGAAATCAGTGTGGAGACTCCTTAAAAAGATAGGATTAGTAATCTCATTCAATTCAGCTATGTCCCCTTCTGTTTATTTTCCAAAATTGATATATGTGCAGTCATATTTATAGTAGCAAAATTTGTCATAGTTAAATCTTAGACACAAACCAAATGCCCATCAGCTGAGTAATGTACAAAAAAGATGTGGTGGATTTACACAAGAGGAGTATTGCTCAGCTATAAAGAAAGATAAACTTGAGCCTTTGTAAGTGAATGGATACAACTAGAGGCTATAGGTGAAATAAATCAGATCCACATGTGTAGTGTATTGTCTCCTAATGTAAGAACTTGGAACACTTAAGAAAAAGTGAAAATTACAATAGATATTGTAGAAAGGGACATAAGGAAAAACACCATGAATGTATTTACACAGCATAGCTAAGATGATTGTCTTACTAACATTTACCATTTTTCTGAAGGTAGAATTTAATGCTTAAAATTTTAACTTTGACCAATTCTCACATGCTTGTGTCTGGCGATCTGAGCAACTACATTGAAAACAGCATTGTGCAATATGTCAGCCTTTGTTGAACACCTACCATCTTCTGTTTTTTTAATTGCATATTATGTCTGATGTCTTATCAAATATTCTTCTATTCTCTTTAAAATAAATAGATAGGTATATAAGATTGATCAAATAATTAAATATTAATGCTTGCTTAAAAAATCTTAATGATTTTTCTTGTCCTTTTTATTTTATTTTACAGAGAATACAATAATAATTTATAAGACACTGAGCAATAGATTCAAAGATAAAAGGACATAATACAGCAACCATTTTCATTTTTTATGCTTGTTTTGAAATTCTGTACCATATATAGTTTTGTATGTAAGTCTGCTTTTGTCTTTGTGTTTCCCATTTGTTTTTGTTTTTCTCTTTAAAATAAAGAAATAAAGACATAGGAAAGGCCAAATAGCTCAGGAAGCAGGTACAGGGGCTAAGGATTCGATCCACAGGCCTGCCATGCTGGCCCCACCCTTGGGGCACACTGAGACTGAGTATGGTGGTGTGTGTCTATAAGCCCCCTCTTGGGAGGCTGTAAACAGGCAGATTACTATAAGTCTGATCTACTAGTGAATACCCTGTTGATCCTTCCCTAAAATAAAAAATAAAAAAACCCACAAAGACATAACAACTTCTAACAGATAATGTAACTATTAGTTATTTAAAATTTTCAGTTTCAACCCAGTGTATGAGCGAGACCTGAAGCGACGCAGAGTGTAGGCCCAGTGTGTGAGTGAGACTGCCCTAGCCGCAGGATCCTGAATCAGCCCACAGAGCAGGCCCAGCGTGGAATCCTTCAGCAGAACTCCCTATAAAGAGGCTAGAGGCAAGACCCAGCCAGCTGATTCAGTAGCAGAACATCTTGGCAACGTGACACAAAGGGTTCACCTGCAAGGCTGCAGCAGGAAGAAGTGGAGCACAGCAGCCAGACCCAAGCTCCATCCATCTGGAGGAATCCAAACTTCTCAGATCCATACCTGGTGCTAAGGTAATAACTCTATCTAAGCTCTACACCAAAGGTCAAGTGGTATACCAAATGACAAAGAGAAGGTACAAAAAGCAGTCTCAGGCCCCGAGTCCACCCAGTACAAATGAAGACTCTAGCATAGAGGAAATTGTCAATCACACACCTGAAATCCCTGAAATGATAGCGCTGGAAGTAAAGAAACAACTTCAGAAAGGTATACAGGAAATCAGATCAGAAATAATTTTCGAATTAAAAAGAGTAGCGATAACTATAATCAAAGATGTCATAAGTGATTCTAAAGAATACACTGATAAAAAAAAATACAGCAGAATATAAAAATGATGGGTCCCCTGAATAAGCAATATAGGAAAGAAGTAGAATGTATGAAACACATTCAAAGTGATATACAAGAAATCAAATCCTCAATTACAAGCTGGCAAATTCATTTGAGTTAAAGTGAAAATAGACTCTCTGACCTTAAAGACACCAATGTAGCTAGTGAAAAAGTAAGTAAAGATGTCTTTAAAAAAACTAGGATGCAGGAAAAAATATTTCAACATTTGCAAGACAATGCAAAGATGAACAATGTGAGACTAATAGGCATCAATGAGAATGAAGGAGTCAATACAAATGGCATAAAAAGAATATGGGCAGAAGTAATAGCAGAAAACTTCCCAACATGGAGCAACAATCTGACATTCAGTAACCAAAGCATATAGAATTCCAAATAACATCAACACAATTAAAAATACTCCCAGACATATAATAATCACAATCTCAGAAATTCAGTGGTGATAATAGGATGTAAGGAATATGGTAGTGAGAAATATCCCTAATATTATGAAAGATATTATGGCATAGCCCAAATAAATATGATATGTAGTGATTAATTTCATTATAAATTCCAATTATTTGAAAGTTGTATAGAGTCAGTACAAGTACATAAAATAATACTTAGAAGAATGTAAGCAAGGCAGTTTTGAGGCTCATTTAAAAGATTACAGATAATAGGCCTGTATGTTAACTGCATAAATATCAAGGATTAGTTGATTCTTCAAATTATAACCCAAATTTCTAGTCATTCAGCAATGAGACAAAAGGGTCATCCAAGTCAGGTATTACAAAGTTGCAGGTCTGATTGTGCACAGCCTTAAAATTGAATAATATATGGTAGTCAGGACCAAACTTAGTTCCTCAGAAGTAAGAATGTTTAGCAAAAATATGTGTTCATTTATCTTAAACTTCTTAAAATAGCACAGACATACAAAACATGGATGCACCGTCAGAACAGGTACTTTCTGTTCCAAAATGATTTTGAATCAATTTGGAATGTCACAGATTTTAGTGTGGAAATAAAAACCATGTCACAGCCATACGATAGAAATATGTGACTCATAATGCTCACAATAGTGAAAATTACCTTCATTCTTTGGTGAATGATTCATACGACTCATATATGTGTGTGTTTATATTTACAAATTTAAATATTTTAGTATTGATTATTACAATGGGAATGTTGAATATGTGTAGGCAGTTATGCCTATATTAGAAATTGCAGCGAAGGAGCAAACATTTCTTGAAAACTATATTAGATATTTTTTCATTCTTAGAATTGTTTTGGTTCTGTATGATTTTTATTATGCAATTGTAATATAAGAAGTCTAGGCTTTAATTCTTTTTAAAAGTGTGTTCACATAGGGCAACAACAGTTGGACATATCTGTAAGTCCAACACTGTGAGAGGCTGAGGCCGGTGAATTACAAGTTTGAAACTTGATTAAACAACTCAAAACCTATCTTTTTCTGCTGCTTCCAGTCCAGTGCTCATCATCAGTGGTGAAAAGGTTTTGCTCCTCACAATGTGGACCAATGGAAATTCATGAACATATTTTGATTTTTCAACATTTGAATTATTTTAAATCATGCTTAGGATAAAACATATTGAAATCTGTTTAAGTTTAAAAGCATCTTAGTATAATAAAAGATGTACATCCAATAACAATATGATAGCCACATACTTGAAGCAAGTGAGTAGTAATTTTGAGCATATCAAAGGGGTTTGTTTACTGGTAATGTGAGTTTTACTATAAAAAATAAGTTGAAATACTTTGTTTTATAATTATCTTGGTCGAGAGGCCATTGACAGAAATTTCTACCCAATAAAAATCTCATGGTGTGGCCTCATTTTCCTTGTTTGCTGGATCTGATGCAGTGGACCAACATCTATTTCTTTCCTGAGGTCAAAAGGAGGAGTAAGTTAAAAGTTTTGGATGATTTCCATGGAGGCAGCCACCAAGAGCTCAGCCAAATGATGATTTCTAGATTAACTTTCAAAGGTGGGAGGAATGTTGTAATAAGTGTGCTCAACAAATGGAATAAATCTGTAGATGAACAATGGCCATGGGACTTTCACTGTTAAAGTATTTTTTAAAACTTAGAACTTTGCTATACTTTTATCACATTGTGAGTACTTGTATGTGTGTGACCATTCAAAGTGACTACAGTATTTTTGGATAAACATTTTAATGTTAAATACTAATTCCCCCTTACAAAAGTAAATCTTCATTAAGTTTATAAAGCAAGAAGCTTAAGCAGACAAAATTAACTTCATATTTTTTACATTCAACTGTTTCCTACCTATTAATTTAAAACTTTTCTCCATGCCCATACCCCTCATCTCTGAACTTATTTTTTAGTGAACATAAGATAGAGATTTTCCTCTTTTCCCTGTGCTATGAGTACTACATTAATAAATAATAGAACAGATTTATGTTTATTTAATAGCTCTTAATCTGAAATTAATGATAATACTTTGTTCATAAACAATTGCTTAAAGCTAACATTTTACAAGTCATTTAGAAACAATAAATTTAGTTATTGCATAAGTATAAAAAAGGTTTTATTCCAACATTAATAGATTTTTCTTTATCTATTTTTTAGGCCCCAATATTTCA
>PVKA01032802.1:0-24959 GCA_004027165.1 Ctenomys sociabilis
CCCTATGGTTGCAGAATGCTGGACTGTGTTCAATTGTGGTGTCGAGTTCAAGCACCTAAGGTAGTTGAATGTCAACGGAGTGCCCACTTTTGACAGGTGTAGACAAAGGAAGGGTTGTGGAAAGAAAAATATCATCCTGTGTGTGTATAGACAGTACAGTTGGGATAGATAACGCTGTGCTTCTACATAATTCTATGAGAAGCAAGATCTGCACTAAGGTGGTTGGACAGGATATTATGTCGGCTTTTAGTGCTATGGTCATCCACTAGGTAAATAATTATTGAATCTTTGATATAATTCAGCTATTAAAAAACCTGTAAATATAATATCATGTATGCACGTGTACAATACCAAAACGTTATGAAAACCGTTTGCAATGTATTATTTCATCGACTTTCTATGGTTATGGTGTTTTGAAACTGTCTGATTGACATTTGTATTTCAATAAAATAAAAATAAATGGCAAAAAAAAAGAAGTACAAATAAACACCATAATGCTCTACCACAAACATATAGCAAAGGAAGAGCAAACCAAACTCAAAGCCCAGAGACGGGAAGAAATTGTAAATATTAGAGCAAAATTAATTATTGAGATGAAAAAAAAAATTCAAGGAAGTAACAAATCAAAAATTTGTTTATTTAGAAGACTAAATAAAGTTGATAAGCCCCTACCTAATCTCATCAAAAAGAGGAAAGAAAAAGCTCAAATGTAATCAATAAGGAATGAAAAGGGTGTAATTACCACAAACACAGTGGAAACTCAAAAGATCATCAGTAACTGCTTTGAGAATCTTTCACAGAAAAGAAGACACAGAAGAAATGGACAGATTCATGGAAATGTATAAATTATCCATACTGAATCAAGAAGATATGAGAACACTAGAGAGCATAGGCCCGTTGTGTGTGTGAGACTGCCAGGGGCCTACCAGATCCACATTTGACCCAGAACCCAGGAAAGGCAAATGAGTGAGACCACCTGGGCCCCGGCAAACCCTCATTAGACACAGATCCCAGATTTGGTGTGGAACCCTGCAGCAGAACTCCCTACAAATAGCCTACAGTCAAGACCCACCCAGTTGATTCTGGAGGAGAACATCTTGCCACAGTCTCACAGAGGGTTTAATTCTAAGGGCTGCAACAGAAAGAAGAGGAGCACAACATTGACACACAAGCCACTTTCATTTGGATGAGTTTGAAGTTGGTGGATCCAGATAAGGTGCTAAGGTAATAACTCTATCTAAGCTTTACACCAAAGGTCAGAAGACAGTGCTATACAAAATGATAATGAGAAGGAACAAAATGCAGTCTCAGGCCCTGAGACTACCCAGTACAAATACAGAGGACACTAGCATACAATAACTTGGAAATCACACACCTGAGCTCTCTGAAATAGTAGCAATTGAAAGTAAAGAAACAAGTGCAGGAAGGTATAGAAGAAATCATATCAGAAATAATTTCTGAAGTAAAAAAAGAAATGGCAACAATAACAAAAGAAGTACTAAGTGATTTAAAGAAGACTGATAAAAAATAGAGCAGAATATAAAATGATGGAATCCTTGAATGAACAATATAGGAAAGAAATAGAATGCATGAAGCAGATTCACAGTGTTATACAGGAAATTAAACCTCATTCACAGGCTACCAAAACCTTTTGAATGATAGTGAAAATAGATTTTCAGAACCTGAAGACACCATTGGAGCTAGTGAAAAACTAAGAACAGATCTCTTAAAAACAATTAGGATGCAGGAAAAAATAATTCAAGGGGCTGCTGAGTGGCTTGGAAGAATAAGCACTTCCCTGGCAAGAGTGAAGGTCTGAGATCAATCCCCAGTTCCACCAAAAAGAAAAGAAGGAAAACATAATTAACCATCTACAAGATGACGCAAAGATGAACAGCATGAAAGTAATAGGCATCAATGAGAAAGACAGAATCAACGCAAATGATATGAAAAGAATATGGGCAGAAGTAATAGTAGAAAACGTTCCAAATATGGGGAAAGAATCTGACAATCAGGTAACTGAAGCATGTAGAAATCTAAATAACATGAATCCAATTTAAAACACTCCCAGACATGTAATTATCAAGATCCCAGAAATTCAGCAGAGGAACAGTGTACTAAAAGCCTGTAAAGAGAAAAAGAATCACATTTAAAGGAAAACCCATCAGATTAATGACATATTTCTCTTCACAAGCCATCAAGTCAAGAAGAGCATGGAGCAAAGTACTACAAGTCTTGCAAGAAAACAAATTGCAACCCAGACTGATATATTCTGCAAAACTCTCTTTCAAGTATAATGGAGAAGTGAAATACTTCCATGACAAAGAACAACTTAAGAATTTCATAATGACAAAGCCAAGCTTACACAGACTACTAAAAGGTGTTCTAGAGAGTGAGCAAAATGACCACAACTCTATGAATGTGAATGGAAAGAACCCACCAAACAGAGCAAACAATTAAATACAGGAGAAAAAGAGATATGCAAAAGTAGTCTTTCAGTTATTCTTTTGTATACAACAGCAAAGCATGCAAAGCCATCTGTAAACCAGGCCCGAGTCATCTCATCTTCTAACAGTTGATTATATGGTACACCCCATAATGCCATAGGTGAATGCTGGGAAACAGAGGGCAATATAGGAGATGAAGAAGCCATAGGTATCTGGGCAACTTCCTCATGTAATTTACTTGTCCTCTCTAGACTTGCCCTGGCTCTGTCATGAATATACCACTTCTCTTTAATGATAGACTGCTGCTGTGCATGTCCACCCTTATAATTTGATGGATCAGATAATAGCTAAGCCATGATAACCAACTCAGGTCTCATGGTGACCTGGTGTTCCATAATCAAGCATTCTGTTTCCACCAAGGACCAATAACAGGCCAAGAGCTGCTTCTCAAAAGGAGAGTAATTGTCTGCAGATGATGAGAGAGCCTTGCTCCAAAGTCCTAAAGGCCTCCGCTGTAATTCACCTTTGGGGACCTGCCAGAGACTCCAAACAGCATCCCTATATACCACTGACACTTCAATTGCCGTAAGATCTGCTGGATCATATGATTCCGGGGGCAAAGAATCCTGAACAGCAGCCTGGACCTGAACAAAGCCAGGAGTTTTTCCTGTTCTGGGCCCCATTCAAAACTGGCAGCTTTCTGCATCACTCGGTAAATGGGTCAGAGTAAGACACCTAAGTGAGGTATATGTTGTCTCCAAAATCCAAATAGGCCTATGAGGTGCTGTGCTTCCTTCTTGGATGTAGTGGGAACCAGATGTAACAACTTTGCTTTTACCTTGGAAAACATTTCTCTACATACTCCACACCACTAGACTCCTACAAACTTAACTGAAGTACAAGGACCTTGAAATTTTGTGGGATTTATCTCTTATCCCTTGGCTTTCAAATGCTGTACTAATAAATCCAAAGTGGTTGTCACCTCCTGCTCACTAGGTCCAATCAACATGATATCATCAATGTAATGGACAAGTGTGATATTTTGATGAAGACAAATGCGATCAAAATCCTTACGAACTAAGTTGTGGCATAAGGCAAGAGAGTTAATATACCCTTGTGGCAAGACAGTAACGGTATATTGCTGGCCTTGCCAAGTGAAAGAAAATTGTTTCTGATGGTCCTTACATATAGATATGAAGTATAAGGCATTTGCCAAATCAACAGATGCATACCAACTACCAGGAAATGTGTTAATCTGTTAAAGCAATGATACTACATCTGGTACTGCAGCTGCAATTACAGTCACCACCTGATTCAGTTTACAGTAATCTACCATCATTCTCCAAGACCCATCTGTCTTCTGCACAGGCCAAATGGGAGAGATAGATGGAGATGTGGTGGGAACCACCAACCCTGCATCCTTCAAGTCCTTGATGGTGGCCAATCTCTGCAATCCCTCCAGGAATGTGGTACTGCTTTTGGTTCACTATTTTACCAGGCAAGGGCAACTCTAATGGCTTCCATTTGGCCTTTCCAACTATAATAGCCCTCACATGACAGGTTAGGGAACCAATGTGAGCATTCTGCCGAGTACTAAGTATATCTATCCCAAATATACATTCAGGAACAGGGGATATAACTACAGGATGGATTCGAGGACCAATTGGACCTACTGTGAGTCAGACTTTTACTAAAACTCCATTGATCACCTGCCCCCCATAGGCCCCTACTCTTATTGGAGGGCCACTATGGTGTTTTGGATTCCCTGGAATCAATGTCAGTTTAGAACCAGTGTCCAGTAGTCCCCAAAATGTCTGATCATTCCCCTTTCCCCAGTGTACCATCACTCGGGCAAAATGGACTAGAGGAAAACTGACTGTACAAATTCTGGGGGCATTAGGATCCTTCCCCAAGGAGACTTGGCCTCCCCGTCATTCAAGGGGTTCTTGATCTGTAAACTGGCTCAAATCCGGGAACTTATTGAGAGGCTGGGATTGCCTATTACCATGATTTGAAGTAGGTCTCTGTTCTTTTGCCCTGTTATTCTTACAATTATATAATTCTAGCAAAAAAAATTGCAGGATTCTTATCTATTTCACTTTTAGGAACACCAAGACCATAGGTCCACTCATGTCACATTATTCTGGTCACTGTTTTGCTTTTGCTGCCCATAGTGATTAAGTGCTGCCACTTGACCTTTGCCATTCCAGGTTCCAATTAAGCCCATTGCCCTTAAATTCCCTAATTCAGTAACTGTGGTCCCCACTGTAAGGTCTGGCATACAAAGAAGAGCAATAGCAGGGCTCTTCAGAGATGCTGGTGCTCCCCTTCCAAATACGTTTCTCAAAGTGTTAGTAAACAGTATGTTTTCATGATCTTCCCAATATGAAAGGTTAGGCTTACTATGGCAGAGCCATTCCAGCATCCCCATTTTCCTAAGCCTCTGAATCCCTTCATCACTAGTAAACCATGGAAGATCAGGCATCTCTAATTCATTCACAGTGTGCCATCTTTTAAGTCATACTTCTGTCGACCAGCCAAATACACTGTTAACACGTCTCTGTACTCTATGATCTGCAATACTGAATTTAGGATCCCTACTTAATGGGGCCATATCAACAAATTCAGCCTGATCCAGGTGTATGTTCTTGCCACCATTATCCCATACTCATAAAATCCATCCCCATGCCTGCTCATTAGGCCTCCATTTATAAGAGTTAGAAAACTCAAGAAGGTTTTTGGGAGAATAACAGATCTCTTCATGGATCACCTTATGTATCTCACCCTTAGGTGACTTCTCTGATTGAAGTCTGGTTATGGGCCTAGAGGCAAAAATGAGTGCTGAGCATGGGTCCTGAGAAGTCACAGCATTATCTTGTTTGTTCCACACAGGATTGGTGTCTCCAGATATATTATGAAACACTAGTACTGTAGAGGATAAAGGCAATGATTCCTCTGCCATAGAGGGCAGGGACTTATCTTCCTCAGGCAAAATAACCTCATTAGCATCTAAAACCTCTGCATCCTCAGCCTGCTCAGGATCCTCCCACACATCTCCATTCCAATTTATGGGATCCCAGTCTGTCCAAAGCAATGCCCTCACCTTTGCAGGGAAGGAGTTATTGTGGCACCACAACTGATCAGATGAGGATTTACCTGTGCTTTTTGGTCACAGTGTAGACAAATAGCATCATTGGGAGTCATAACTATGTTGGACACCACTGATTGCCTGTCACAAGGTCAAATGCATGGTTGTTTCTGCAATCAGTATGTGTCCTGCTTCACCCACTTGTTTAAATTGATGTTCTGCCTCATTTTTGAGGATATATTGTGAAATTTGTATAGTTAATATGAAAGAAAATAGTTAATACTGTCTCCTTTTTCTGGTGGTAGGTCCCAGACTTCAGTGCACAATGGCTTAGACAGGAAAATGTGGGAACAAGTCACTGTGTTCTGTCCCAAACATTGTTTCCTAAGTGTAGCTGCAAGAGATGGGATTAGGCTTGATACTCAGCTGTGCATTTTCTGGGCATTGCATCAATAAATACTTATCTTGGATCTGAGTCCATTATACTTTAGGGATTGGTGATTGAACAGACAGGGTAGTATGATTTTGAACAAGCAACAGATGATAATTCTTCCCTGCCAATCAACTCACTATCTCCTAAAATACAGTCAGCAACTAATTTTTCTTTCATCTCTGCTCACCAACAATGGATGACACAAGTGGGCAAGAAATTTTGTGAGGAGACATCAGTGCAAAAATCTGTATAGGAATGGTCAGAACCCAGAGGGTGTGTTCAAGATAAAAGAGAAGAATCTTCAGATCCAGGAGGAAGTGCTCTGGACTTGTACAAGTGGCACTGGGGACCTGGAGAAAGCAACAAGTGTCTTATTACCAGGGACTGAGTTGGAAGGTGGGGAGTGAGGCCATTCCTATAAAGATACGGAGTTTTCTCTCTGTCTGAGCATTGTACAAGTGACTAGACCATGCAGTAAATCTTTTGAAGACCATTTGGTGGGGGCAAAGCTCCAAGGCATGTGAGTGTTTTAGCAGGTGTTCATGTTGAATACATATGTATTTACTTATTCACTGTTTCATTATCTCCTTTGCATTTACTTCAGTGGAAGGAAAATTCACATCATTCATATATGGGAAAGAATATTGAATTTTAAGGTTGTAAATTGTTTGGAATATTCAGCATCAGAATCATAACCATCACCAAAAATTAATCTTTTACTTTTATTATCTTGACAATGAATTATCTCAAGCAAAACTTTATGTTGCAATTGAGGAAAGGTACAATAAATAAAGACATGGAAAAGAGAATTGTTTTAAATTTATTATTTATTTAATTGGTAACTGTATTTATTTATTTATTTATTTATTTATTTATTTATTTATTTGGTACAGCTCTTGCTATGTAGAATTTGTAGTGATCCTCGTGTCTGAACCTTCTCAGAGCTAGGGTTACAGACTTGCATCACCATTCCTACTTTCAGGGGCCAGTACTTTATGCAGCATCAAAGATAAAATCTAGGTCCTTGTGCTGCCAGGCAAGCTCTTAGAGTACTGTGCTTTCTCAAAAGTCAGGAAAGAGAATTTTCAGAAATCTCTAGAATATATGGATAAATCTTAATTGCCTTACATGACCATGGGAACACTTATTTCAGTATTTAATAAATGAATATTTGTATTAAAATGTATCTCATTTTCTCATTACTGAATTATTATATATGAAATAAATAATTTAGTATGGAAATATAAAGGCAGAAACAGATAATAAAACCAGATATATTCAACTCAAACATAGGCTTGAAGTATCCAGATTCCATAGAGTGCTAAAAATTACAGCAAGTATTCTCATTAGAGTAAGAAGTTAGGAAAGCATTACTAAGCACGTTAACTTTGTCCTGAATTGCTCATAGAGCAGGTAAATACTGTGGGAAGGATATAGGCCAAACTCTTGTGATGATCTTATCATATGTGATCTCATATTATATAGGTCCATTATACTTCCTGCACTCGATATACACTTGCAAATCTTAGAAAATGTCCAAAACCATCTTTATGTACATTTGTACTTATGAGAAAACTAATGTTTTTAAATGTTCAACACAGCTAATGGGCATAATAAGAAATCATGCTGCTTATTATGAATGCTACAATATATTTTCTAGGACATTCTCATGTGTTCTTGACCCATCTCTATCTGAGGCTGCCAAAAGGCAGTTGTCTATATAGAAGGAGGACATGCAAATAGGGCCTCATTCTACTGATGAAAACCTGCCTAGCCCAACCTGGACTGCAGCTCTACCGAGGAGCCCAGCTCTGGATGCCCAGGTTTTCCCCTGTGTGCATCAGACCTGACCACCCTCGATTCTTCATGGATCTTGCACTGAGCTGGGTTTTCTTTGTTGCTGCTTTGAAAGGTAATTATTTTGAACAATTAATACTAAGAATGTGAGTGGACATGAATGAGATGAACAGTGGGCTTGTGTGACAGTTCCCTGAGCAAGATGTCTCTGTGCTTTCAGGTGTCCAGTGTAAGGAGCAGCTGGTGGAGTCCGGGGGAGGCTTGGTGCAGTCTGAAGGATCCCTGAGACTGTCCTGTGAAGCCTCTGGATTCACCTTCAGTGACTCCTGGATGAGCTGGATTCGCCAGGCTCCAGGAAAGGGGCTGGAGTGGATCGCAGACGTTAGGTATGATAGCGGTAGAACATACTACGCAGAATCTATGAAGGACCGATTCACCATCTCCAGAGACAACGCCAAGAACATGCTGTATCTCCAAATTATGAAACTGAAAACCGAGGACACAGCCCTGTATTACTGTGCAAGAGACACAATGAAGGGATGTCAGTGTAAGCCAAGACATAAACCCCCTGCAGGGTCTCTGACGGCCAGCAGAGGGCGCCGGGAATATATGAGAATCAATACTAGTTTTCTAATCTTAGAAAACTGAATTGGGAGCTGTTTTCCTCTTAGAATCTGAGACGTCTTTTCAACTTAATACTTACTCCCAGATATTTCTAGTTCATATATCTGTCCTTGACTCTGATACCTCTTTTTTACATAATTTTATTGAGAAAAAATAGCAGAGACAGTTTCAAAACCAATTAGTAGGACAGTTTCAATTACTAATACATTGCATTTTCTTGTCTTAATGGTACAAGATGCAGAAATGATATCCTGTCTACAAACACTATCAAAACAAATCTTTCAATTTATTGAATTAAGGGAATGTAGCTGTATATCTATCCTATTTTGAATATACAATACAAAATCATCATTCATTTGTATCTGATGCCTCTTGTTATACATACTTGTTTAAGCATCAAAACATTGTCCACTGTATAAAACTCGACCTTACACTTCTCCTAAAATTATTCTTCTTTGGTCATCAGGTCCAGATAAAGTGTGTCTCATCTAACCTGGTAAATTTTGATAGGAACTTTGAATCCATAGTGAGAAGCAGTCAGTCTGATCATAGACAAAAATATCTCTCCTACATGAGCAGGTCCAACAAGTCCTGCTCTGCACTAATACAGCACCTCAGTTCCTCACACGTTTCTGAGGACCACGATAGAGCCCACAGCATGATCAGGATGCCCAGGAGCCCGATGTTCCTGCATCCCAAACAGGAGCAGATACACTGAGCCCTGGGGAGACTTCACCTGTCCTTGCTGTTCACCCTCTAGATAGTAATTTCCTTTCTTTAAGTGGAATGAGAATATCCTCTGTATTTTTCATTTTGCCTTTTTTCTGCAATTGAAAATTTATATATAACACCTTATATAATTTTTATAATATATTTTATTGTTTTGTAACTAAATTTGTTTAATTTTTCATATTTGTCATAATATTGCAGGTGCAGGTAATCTCACCAATTATTAGTGCAATGGCTATTGTAGAACAGTACATACTAATGAAAATTTTACAAGCATCAATACAAGGTTACTGTAAATGAGAGAAATGGGTAACCACTACAATACGGCGAAATATCCACACCACTGTCACCTTAAATGCAAAATACAGGAAGTAGATACATTTTACAATTGATAAGTTTATCACATATAATACCAGGAGGGGATTGGTATTGACATACATTACAATTCAATTGGAAAAATAACTACAAACCACATTCTTGTACCATAGGACAATGTTGTGTTTAATTTGTGAAAAGTGGTAAGATTCACTTACAGAAAGTCTCAGTAATTGCTCTTTAATAGAATTTCCTTAGACTGAAGGTTTACATTCACAAAATTTTAAGAATATACAGAGATTTCTCAGGAGTCACAGCCCCTATGTCACCCAGAGCACCCTCCTCTGCAGTCTTTCTGCGTTCCAGTGTGAGGATATCAGTGACACAGCATCATCACCTGTGTCTTGGCTCTCACATGTGTTCACTCCTTGTGGTTATGCATTCTGTGTGCCTTTAGAAGTGCTTAGTCACTAATTGCCAGCACGTTGTCCTGAGTGGTGCACTCATTTAGGTGAATGAAAATCAGGATCAGGACCTTGTCCCTGAAGGACAAGTGAGCCCTGCAGACAGGGAAGGCTTCCTGGCTATGACAGGAGGAGTCTTCACAGCTGAGCAGGTTCCAGGAGACCGTGTTGCCCCCTTTGCTCTTTCCTGAGAAATATTCATGCTATCTGCTGCATGGGTATATTTCCTGATGTTGCCAGTGATGATTCATCTTTAACAACATTTCCAGATGTGCAGCTGTGCCTGCACTCAGTATGCATCCAGTAAGGAGAGCTGAAGGGGCTGAAGCTGATGGAGGCATCCTTCTGCAGTATGTGAGAATGCAGGTGTTCAGCTCAGTTGACTGAACCACTCTGATACTTCCCATATGGCTTTCTTCACCTCCTCAAGAAATTCCCCATGAGTCTGCCACACTGGAGGAGCCATTTTGCATTCCCATAACCATGGAATAAGATTACTGCTATCCTTAAATGTTTTGGCTTATTTTGGGTGAATATTTTCTTCTTAGAATTTGTGAATGTTAGAAATCTCCTGATCATATAAATATATATTTTTCTAAAACCCACATAAACATATCTCAACTAGCACTTGCTTCTTAAATATTTAATAATAGTTAATAATCTAAAATAAAGACAAAATTTTCCTTTTAAAAACTGCAAAACACCCTACCAAATATTGCTCTATAGACAGACACCAATGGAGAAAAGATACATGAGTAGCTCCATACCATCACAGCTAATCAAGAAAATACAAGTGACTATATTGGTGCATATGCATAACCTCTTCCATTTATATCGTTATTGCATTTTTAAATTGCTTTTTATTTTGTCTTAAAATTTCTTAGTGACATTCTTCTGTATTTTAGGGAAAGGTCAACAGGGTGATCAGCATCTTAGTATTAGGCTGGACTCATAGTGATTCTGTTTACAGCCTCCCATGTGCTAGGATTGCAGATGCCAGCCACCTTGCCCAGTCTCATTTGCTGTCTTAGTGCTCCCTAGTGGTGGTGCCAGTATGACAGGCTCCAGGGATTGAAACCCCAAACCCTGCACCTGCTTGGAGGTTCTTAGTAATTTTTGTTACAAGTCCTTTACCAGTTATGCAGTTATCAGGTATATTTTCTAAAATAGTGCCTTTCTTTTCAGTGTCTTAGCTGTGTTTTTATATAAATATTTTCTAAACTTTGGTACAGTGAAATTTGTCACTTACATTTCTCAGATGGCAAATGTTATCTATGAGAATCATTTGTACTTTCTTGATTAGCTATGATGATATGGAGCTACTCATGAATCTGTTCTCCACTGGTGTCTCTCTATAGAGCAATGTCTGGTGGAGTGTTCTGCAGTTTTTAAAAGGAAAATGCTTATCTTTATTTTAGATAATTAACTATTATTAAATATTTAAGATGCAAATATTCTCTCTCCACTTAAAGGTGAAATTATCATTTCAATATCTCTTTCCCTTACATAAAGTTATTTAGGTTTTTCTGGACTCTGACATCTTTTTTGCTTTGTGTTTCCTCCACTTATGACAGGAGTGCAAATTTTACAGCCATGATCAATGAAAATCAGATTTTATCCCTGTTTCTTTTATAATTGTTATAATTTTCATTCATAATTTGTATTTGACTTTATATAATGGTAAGATGAACTCTGAAATTCATTTCTTTGCATGTAGATATCCAGTTTCACCAGACTTGTTAGAAGGACCCACCCCTGCCACTATGCCCTCCTAATTGACTGCAGCAGCCAGTTGCCCACACGGATGTGAAATCCCTGTCCCTGACTCCTCCCTCCTTGTGCTGCATCCTGACTGCCGTGGGCTGAGCTGCTCTCCTCTTGTGCACCCTTCCCCATTTGTCTCCACCCTGGAGCCAACTACCCTTGGGATGAAACCACTGAAGCTGTGAGCAGAAACAAGCTTCTCCTCCTCTAAGAATGGGAATCTAGTATTTGGGCCCTATGTAGGGAAAGTTATAAAACAATAAGCACAGATTATCACAATAATCTCAGAGCAAAATTGAGATTGTCCTGAGGATGAAACATTTGTACAGTAAAGCTTCAGTTTTAGCTCTGGCCCAAGTCCACCCCTGCACAACTCAAATTTTAGAAGAGCCTTCCCTGAGGATTCTACCTAGGTAGTTCTATTCACCAGAGAGGTGATGATTTGAGGCACAGGATCAGTCAGTTCCCTCTGTCTTTATCTAATATACATTCTTAGTTAATGTGGGTTTCTCAATCTGTCACATTACAGAGAAAATTTTTCTGCTAATATCTATTAAATTATTTTTAATTAATTTATGTATTTTGTAGAGTTTTTCTATGCAGCTCCAATTCACAGCAATCCTCCTGTCTCAGCTTCCTCAGTACTGAGATTACAGGTATACATCACCATGCCAGGTTTCAGTGACTAGCTCAGCTCAGGGCCAACACAGCCTATTTTACCATAATCGAATTCCAGTCCTTGTGCTTTGTAAGCAGATGCTTAGACCGCTGGAATATCTCCTTGTCTAACAGTCTATTCAATTAATAATTCCTTCTTTCCGTAATGCTTCCAATTACTTTAAATTATTTCTAACTTTTTTATCTTCAATATTTTTTATTGTGTCACATGCTTTTTGGAGAAAAGGTCATTTCACAATTTGTGCAATATTTCATTGCCATGCTGTTTCCCTATGTTCTTTCTGTCTTTATTCTTGGCTTTCCACTTTTTTCCATGATGCTATACCAGCTTATACTCCCAACGTCTTTCCAATATTTATTGTTTGATATCTTTCCATACAACTCAATCTAAGTTTCTTACTATGATAACTCATAGTGCAGTGGTTTTTTTTTCTCTGAAAAATCATTGGTGTCGAGTACTTTTTTCAACAGGAAGGTGTCCACTTTTATAATTCTCTTTTGAGAAATGTCTTGATGTTTCTTTTTATTCATTATCACCTTTATGCTAATTTGTCATTTATATCTTTTGTATAGTCTCACAATAAGTCTTTATGAGATTCACCAATTATTTTTTTTTTATTTTTATTGGGACATTGTTATTTTTTCAGATATTTAGCTTGTTAAACACACTGACACAAATACATTCACTGGTAAAAAATAATAATTGTTTTAGTTCCAGCACTATTTCAAATGTTGTGAAAGATCTACAAGGAAGATGTAATACTCTCTATTTGCTCACTTCTGTAAGGGAAGTGTTCCTTACCCCAGTTTGCTCTGATAACATTTTCTTCACTCGGTAAGTTTTGTGTGTACGTGAAGGGGACACATTTATGCATTTAGGACAAGGTATATAAGGTCTCACTACACAACTGGACTCAAAGCGATCCTCCTTATTTCAGCCTCCCAAGCCCTGGGACTGTAGGAACACACCACCATGCCCAGTCTCACTCAGTTGCCCTCTAAGCTTGCCACAGGGACAGGATAATATGTGGGTTTATTTCTGGTGTTTTGCTTTTCTCTGCTCCATATATGGGCTTTCTTTCTGGTACCATGTAAATATGGATTCCACAATTTAGAAATATAATTTCTAACTTTTGAGTTTTCTCTTGTGACAGTTAACATACTGTTTCAACCTGAATTAAAAATTCAAAAATAATTGGACCACCAGAATTCTAGCTGTAGTTTAATGGATATACTGAAGACAGAAATTGTTACCAGATATACAGGGGTCATCCTTTTGATAATACAAGAACAAGTATTTCAAAGGCATTTGGAACTGGCCCTTAGGGAGAATTTGGAGAGGTTCTGAGAGGCCAGGTGAACTATAGAAACTAGAATATGAGTAGCTTAACTTAAAGAGTGGTGTGGGTCAGAACTTAGAAAATCAGAGTTCGGATAGAAATAGAGCTGATGAAGACCCAATTCAGAAGACTTCAGTGAGGAGCAATGTCTATGTTGGATTTTGCACCAACCTTCTTTGTGGTTTGGTACAAAATTTAGTGGTGTTTAGCGTCTTCTCAGAGATTTACGGTAGACTGAGATCACGTTCTGTGGGATCACTTATGTGGAAGGACAGTTTTCAAGGCAGTATAATATTGGAGCAGTGGATGGCTATTGTTGGGGTCTCTTAGCTCTATGTTGAAGATTGAGAGCAGAATGAGTTCAATAGTTCAATATTTGGCCAGAAGCAAAGTTTCAGGAAAATGGTCTCCTACAAAGTGAAACATAAGAGAACCAGTTTGTTGAAAATAATAGCAATGAAACATCATAAATTTACTTTGGAAGAATACAAGCAAAGATGATCTGAGGTCAGTGCCTGGTTAAGTAGGCCTGCATTCTTTACAACTACAAAATTTCAAAGGTGAATGAAAGTTCTACAGTACCATATTCCAAAAGGTTGTCATCAGGCAACTTGATAATAAAATTCCTCTCACAGGCACCTTCATCAGAGCATGAAATTCCAAGGGCTGCTCCTATGCCAGGTTACAGCTCCTGTTGTGCCTTGAGGAATTAAGAACAGTAACTGGGCATATGGTGTGTGTATGTTTGACTGATGGTGATGCTCCTTGTCCCCAGGTATCTTGCTTAGATCATGGTGCAATCCGTCAGGACTTGACAAGGTGAGGCCCCTGACCCTCAAATTGTGGAATCAATATTCTCTTTAACCATATATATTTTTTATTTTGAGTCATCCAGAGTGAGAATATAGGCTTCAATGGATTGGTATAATATGGAGTATTGGGGAACATACATCACAAGTCAACTCTTGAAACCTAAAAATAAGGACATGCTCAATCCATATTTTCATTAATGCTGGGGTGTCCAAAGAGCAAGGAAAAACATAAATTGTTGTGGGAGAGAACACAGGGACGTCAGTATGAGCTCAGTCCAAACCTCCATGCAGTAGCAATGATAGAAAGCAGGGGTTGGTCAGGCCCGAGTTGAGCACAAGATAAGCCCAGATGCAGGTGCAGAGGACGGTGGGAAGTCATTTTGATGCCTTTGGATTTCTCTTCCCACACTGTAACTTCCTCTGTTTCTTTTCTCTCCTGAAAAACTGAATCTATTTCGTTGTGTTATATACTCTTCTTTTTTGTCTGTTTGTTTGTTTTTTGGTGGGGGAGGACCAGGGATTGAACTCAGGCCCTTGTGCTTGCCAGGGAAGCACTTATTCCACAGAGCCATCTCCCCAGCCCCAGAGCCATCTCCCCAGCCCTATACTCTTCTTAATGATATTCTGAATTCTGTTTCCTAGCATTTTATTGAGGGATTTTGCATCTATATTCATTTTGAGGATTGGCCAATATTTCTCATTTGTTATTGAATCTTTCTCTGATATTGTTACCAGGGTAATATTTTCCTCCAGGCATGAGTATGGGGTATTTGTTTGTCTTTCAACTTTATTGAAGACTTTTAGATGAGTTGGCATTTAATCTGCTATAAATTTCTTGCAGTATTCAACAGTGAATCTATCAGAACCTTCTTTTCTCTGTTGGTAAACTTTTACTGACATTTTCAATTTTATTGACTTATACTGTGTTTTCCAGAATTTTTACATCTTTTTTTAAGAACTGGAGATTGAACTCAAGCCCCTGTCATTGCCAAGCAAGCACTTATTCTACTGAGCTATCTCCTTCACCCCCAGAATTTTTATATCTTCTTAATTCAGCTTTAACAATTCACATCTATCTAGGAATGTGTCCGTTTGTTCTGTGTTTTCTCTTCTGTGAGAATAAAGAGTTTTGAAGTAGATATTGATGTTTTCTGAATTTCTATAGGATCTTTATTTATCTTCTCTCTGATATCTAACATGGGCTTAATCTACTTGTTCCCAGGTGTCTTGCTGCATAAGAAGCTTCAGGAGACAGGAGAATTATCAACTCTGTCCATGTTCCACGTGGTGTTATTTCATGCTTTAACTTAATACTGGATGTAATAAACCACTTCAAGAAAGACTTATCATTTTTAAATAAATAAGGCATTTCTATTGTTTCATCACAGGTGCTGATCAGACAGTGTATATTTCAGTCAGGGTTCCTCAGAGAAGAACAAACAGGATGCGTTTTTATGTAGAAACAGATTTTTCCCAAGATTTTGGGGAAAATTTTATCTCTACTCTTGAAGTTATAGATGGAGATCCAGAGACCTACAGTCGTAGGCGGCCTGGAAACTGAGAATCCCTGCTACTCATGGACACTTGGGGTTTACTCTTTTTAAGCCTCAGCTGACTCATGAACTCCATATTCATGTGACAGGGCAGTATGCTTGCCTCATGTTCCACTGACTGAGATACTCTACTTATTCTAGATACCCTTTAAATCATCACCAGATCCCACAGGGTGACTGATGCACACATAAGCCCAGCTACCTACACTCTGAGCCCAGCTCTGCTGTCTGGCACAATAATACACCCCAGGAGCAGCTCCAGGATTTGACAAGAAGTTTCTCCCACTCCTGCTCAACACCTTGTATAAAAAAAAAGAAAATTGTAAGAAAAAAGCATGTGTAACAAAAGCACAAAAAACAGTTTACAACCTAATGTGCAACTAACAGATTCTGCTCAGAACTTAGATAGTAAAAGTGTACGTCTTGCATTGATGGGGTCATGACTTTTACCCACAGAAGACTGACACTCTTGTATGAAGGGGTACAGTAGCAGACAACAAACATGCATAAATATAAATTTATACATTTATGTGAGGTTTGCTTTTAGAAAATTATAGAGAAGGAAATTAGCAGTGATAAGCAGTTTCATTTGAAATTCACTACTTTTCTGGCATTCTAATGAGGCATTATCAGGCACCCATCACTTCTGCAGTTATGGGCAACAAGTTTTTGGTTTTAGGGTGCCAGTTCCTCCTCTGTGGACTATGCCGCTCCACCTTCCACTGCCAACCTGCTCTGCCCTGCTCTGCTATGTCTGGGGCTGAGCCCTGGCAGGAACACCACAGAGCCCGTCCTGGTCCATTTCCTCATATCAGATCCTCAGCTCAGAAGCATTTGTAGGAGATCTCAACTCATTATTTCCCTGTTCATTTATGATACATTCAAGAACTTTCCAGGTAAATTTTCTTCCTCTTCATCAGTCACATGTCTGTCCCATTCTTCCTTTCTTTTTCCTCTCAGGTGGAACCCAATGTTCCCATCCTGTAGTGACTGTAGAAGCTTCCGGGAAACTCACTACAACATTTTGTCTTAAAAATATTCAAGAAGGGTAATGGCATAAATTGCTATAGTTCCTAATTTCCAACCTAGATGCTCTATGCTAATGTTTTTAGCTGGGTCATTTTGCTACCTCCATTGAGAATTTCTCTAAGTAATATTATGCATGACTCTCATTTGTGAGAATCTTATCTTCATGTGATTCATATTGAAGTAAAATCTCAACTTTATTGTAGGTATTGTTTCATGCATTATTTTTAATTTTAAATAGACATTCTCCTCATCCTCACAGACATAAATAAAGTGCTACTTGATTAACCAGTAGTGCATGTAGTATGTCTATTTATCATCCATATTGGAAGCATGGGCTGGACGAGCTGGACAGAGGGCAACTGTCCAACTCTGCAGGGTCCTTGACCCAGATCTGCTCCAGTGCTATGCAAAGGACCATTCAGTGGAAGCCTCGGAAGTACTGCACAGGTGGAAAGCAGGAGCATCCTCAGGGCAACACAGGGCCATTCAGGTAACAAAGGTAGGGTGGACCAAGTAGAGAGGTCTTAGCACTGTGTGCCACTGACCTGTGAGCATTTCCTTATATTTTATCTTCTATTCCTCAGGAATAAGGCACAGTAAAAGGGGATGGGAGATGAGTGTCTTTTACTGACACAATGGACTTGTATCATGTTAAAATTAGTACTGCATCAGAAGCCCCTAGGTTTTAGGATTAGCTAGACAGGAGTAGGTGACCTTGTCTGATGATGAAATTTTCTCAACTCTTCTCAATATGTAATGTCTTGAAGTGATAATGCCTCTGACATACTTACACAGGCACACAAGGCCCAGGAGACTATCACATACAGACTGTTTAAGAGAACTTGGTTGCAGAAGATCCCAACTTCATGAAGAACATTACACCATGTATGGAAACACAAGGTCAAAAATAAACACAACAATAGTAGACAAACCTTACATCAGAAGCATAGGTGTCCTCCTAAATGTCCTTTTCCATCTATAGAAGATCCTCAGTCTCCATGGCCTGCTTCATCCAAGACCATCCACTGAAATTGACAGGCAGAGAAAACACAAAGTCTCAGAATATCGCATCCTACTCACTTTCTTCTACACTTCATTGCTGAGCCTATTATGCTCTCGTGAGTTTGGGCTGAATGGGAGGGCTGGAAGTTTCCAGAGAGAGTGAGGGAGCAGGGTGGAAAGGGTCCGAGAATACAGGGGCCACGATTCACTCAGGGACTGGCCTGGGTTAGATCTGCCAATGCTGGACAGCACCTGTACTCATATTATGAGGTCTTCACTAGAGTAGTAAACATTTAAAGATAATGAGAAATGGATAGACCCCTAGATCTGCTGCTCAGAGTTTATGATATTAATCTAAGTGTTAAAATAACACACATTGACATTGTAGCTCTGGTTGTCTGTACTGAGAGAACTGTCACTAATACACTCAATGGAAAATATCTATTTTTAAATACTGGAGACTGAATACAGGGCTTATACCTTGGCCCACAATGCACACACCCTGTAGTTTAATATCAGGAATGGTGTTGGTAATTTCCAGAGTTAATCAAATGTGTGATGGTTTTGCCTCACACTCCCAAACTTCAGGAATCACATGTGTGCAGATTTGTTCAACCTCATGGAACTACTTAGACACTTTAGTGCTCTTGTCTGCCCTCAGGATTGCAGGGATGAACATTTTCTTTTGTGCAGTGAAGCGTGTGGGGCAACAGACTGCATTGTGATGGCAAATCTGTGGGCATCCACCAACTGTGGTGCTTGATGACCATTTTTTAACTATGCAAGTACACTGCTAATAAACCCAATTAATTTAATGTAACTTTCTGAAATGAAGCCAGTTTTCGTAGAGAAAAATTCCATTTTATGTTCAACTGAATGACTTTATTTGTGATACAGTTTCAATTCATACAGTTGGAAAGTTTAGGCCAGATCCACACTTCAGAGGTCCTCAAACATAAATGTATCCAAAAACAAGCATTACCCATGACAGCTGAGCATCCCTGAGTCAATGATGTAGATACTCAGGGTTGTTGCTCTTGACCTTGAGTTGCCTGATCTCTTTCTCTGCCTCTCACATGCTCCACCTGAATCTCAGAAAATTAGGCCCAAACTGTAATCTGATATCTCTGTTGTCACACTTGTTTTGATCTCTGAGAAGTCAAACCTTCAACGAATAGAGCAGTGTATACCAGACAGGACTAGCAGAAACACAGCTGTACAACTACAACACAAAGTAGAAAGTGAGTGTGACATATAAGACCTAGAATAAAGAAATATACATAATCATGGAACAGAGGACAGACTTGACTGCTCCATTTCCATGTGATGTCCCTAAAGGGCCCACTCTATGAATCATTTTCTTTCTTTATGAGGACATGTGCTGGGCCTGTCCATGAAGACTTGCTTCATGGTAGCTATGACAGTGCAGAAGCACTGAAAGTCTCTGTGTGTTCTTGCTGTGAGCCAGCTGTGCCTTGCACTCCACTACAGCTAGTAAAATCTCCATCTTGGGAGGATCAGATAGAAGTCATATGTGGAGGACTCTGTCTCTTCAGGTCTGATTGGGCATGGCAATACTGAGAGTTATCTGTCAACTGCCTTTGTAGCAAGACACACATGAGGAGACACTGAGGAACAGGGACATGTACCATATGTTATCCTAGCTTTTTCTCTCCCTGTCATGGAGAAGACAGGAAAGTACATGCAGGAGTAGTCTCTTGCTATTCCCAAACAAACAGTGCTCTGGTACATAGTGGACCCTCTGCCCTGCTCTATTCCTATCCTTAAGGAAAGAAAAAATAAGAACAACCCTGTCTGAGACAAAGGAAACCTCTCACACTTGACTTTCTATAAGCACAGGCATCTCCAGAGGCCTTGAGTCTGGTAACCAAGTCCTAAGTGGCAAGAATCCCCCAAAAGAGCAGATGAGGAAGCCATAGCAGAGGCCCAGGTGCTACCCTTCACAGCCTGATTCTCTGTGTGTTCTGAGCTCTGAGTCCTCCCATCAGGGACAACACCTAGAGAGTGAATGCAATTCTTCCAACTCCACCCCTGCTGTGTTGAAAAGTACAGCAGGGCCTGTCTCAGGAATCCTGTCACTGTGCACAGGCTCTTTTCCCTCCTGCTACTGCTGCTGACAGACCCTGCCTGTGAGTGCCTGGGTCAGGGCCTCAGGGGTCCAAGGGCTCCTGTCTTCTGGTGACCTAATTTTGCATTTTCTGTGTTTCTCCACAGGGGTCATGTCCCAGATCATGCTAAAAGAGCTGGCCCTGAGACTCTGAGACCAACTGAGACTTTCAGGCTGATATGTTCCTTCTCTGGCTTCTTACTGAGCACATATGGTATGGGTGTAGGCTGGATACATGAGCCCCCATGGAAGAGCCTGGAATGGCTGGCAAACATTTGGTGGGATGATGATAAGTATAACCCAGCTTTGAAGAACCAGATCTCCATCTCCAAGGACACCTCCAACAACAAGGTGTTCCTCATGACGAGAAGTGTGGACCCTACAGACACAACCACATATTACTGTGCAAGAAGAGCACAGAGGCTTAGCTTCAGGTCCTCCTTTACAAGACCTCACCTCAGTTCCTCCTCCAGTCTGTAGATGAGGAAGTGTGCAGAGTGTTCCCATCCCATCAGCCTCTAGTCTTCAGTGAGTTCACCTATATTATGTTCTTAGCTGAATAAGCTATTAGAATTCTTGCCCTCCTTTGAGAGAATAGGTCATTAGATGTGGTCTTGTGGATTTTATCTTATCTTTACCTTTTCTAACCTCATCTTCCATTTTCTCCTCCTCCTTTTATTCATCTTGTCTCCTATACCTCTTCCTCCTTTGTTCTCCCACCTCTTTCTCCTCCTCCTCCTTCTCTTTCTCTTCCATATAGCTGTACTTTGCCCCATGCTCTGACTCCCACGAGTTCAGCCTCCCCACAGTTCCATAGCCATGGAGACAGTTGAACCACAGAAGCTGACACAACATAAATTTTTCCCTTTCATATGGGTTTTCTCAGGTGCTGTTTGCTAAGGAAGGTGAGCAGTTAAACATCCATCTAGAGTTACAGAAATACATACTGTAATTTTTTGTAATTATAAGAAAAACAGTAATCAATTGGATATGAACAAAACAATTTGTAATATAATTAGTTGTCTTTCCCCCAATTATATATGCTTCTGTCTGATAATCTGAACAGCTCTTCTTTTCGTGGTACTGGTGATTGAACTCAGGACCCTGCATTTGCTTATTCTACTGAGCTATCTCCTGGCCCTGAACAACTCATTTGAAGACAATAATATGCAATATAACAGTTGTTATTGAATGGATAATATTGTCTACTGAAATTTTATATTGTTTCTATTTTTAGTACATTTTATTCTCTTTAATAAACAAAATGAAGTAAGAAACAATGAGGCAGTTATCAAAGTCAGAGGTGTGAAGCATAGAAAGAAAAACTATAATCCTAATGTCACACATGTTTGCTTAAATTGCATTAACAATTTGTAAAATCAAAGTAAATAAATAAATAAATAAGATTGTTTCCTTAGAACAAACAGCCTCCAATTCAGCCCATGACTCAGTGAATCCCTCCTGTCTGCTGCCACAGCTTTCTCAGCATGACCTGCCCTGCTGGAGATGACCTAGAGTTGGGGAGTTCTCACTGTCAATGTTCATGGAGAATGCTCATTCTCTAGGCAACAGGGATAGTTCAGAGACTTCGTTTTTCTCACCTCTCTTCATCTCTTCTCCTCTTATAGTATACTGGCTCCTATTGTACAGCATTATTCTAAAAATAATGTACTTTGTAGTATCTTCCTATTTAAACTGATCCTCAGGTTTTATCTAAGGGCATTTCATTAGTATTTCTTGTAACACCTGTGGGAAAACTACCTGCAATCAGTTTGACAAGATTGTGTCATTTCTACTGTTTTCATTTGTTTCTACAATTCCTGGTTTCTTCTTCCATTTTTAAAAGTTTGTAGTGCTGGCTGGTCTGATAGCCCAGCGGGTTAAAGCACTTGCTTAGGCAGAGCGAAGAGATTGATCCCTGAGAAGCTTTGGTGGCCCCAACCCCAGAGTGGGCTGAGAAGACAATTGAGACTGAGCGCAGTGGTGTGTGCATGTAATCCGAAAAATTTGGAGGCTGAAAACAGGAGGATTACTATAAGAATGATTGGTGTAGTGGGGCCATGTGAACCCTGTACTAAATACATAAAAAAAAAAAAACCCTTGCAGTACTTAATCATGAGTTGACAAATGCAGATCTAGTGGTAAGATAACAGTGCTTTTATGGTTTTATTAATCTTTGTGGTTGAACTTAGGCTAACTTATGCTGTGAGCATTCATTATTTTTATTTATTTGGTGCCAGGTCTCATAATGCACTTCAGACTCATAATGATCGTTCTGTTTTCAGCCTCACCAGCTCTGGGATTACAGGTATAAACCACAATATAGACTCGTTGACTGGCTCCTTCTGGGGGGCAGGGCCAGTGTGGCATATGGTACCAGGGATCAAATTCTTGTCCCTATGCTTACCTAGTAGGTACTTAGTCAACTGAGCTATATGTTTAGACCTCTTGCTTATAGTGTGTGTCTTTACCTTTCATGCTTCAGCATATTAACCTGTCCAGATATTGTTTTATCTCCTTTTTTCTTCTCTTATCAATGATATGGGACCTTGCACATTTAGAACACATGGTCTATCACAAAGCAGGACAAACCTTTCATCAAGCCTCAAACTTTCATCATTAAATAATAGTTAAGAAATAAACATGTTCATTAGTTTATCTGTGATATTTGTCCTCTCTGAATTGTGGAGAGGAAACTTATATATGCACTATTTGTAGACTTAGCTATGGTTATGTATTAAGACCACTGCAAGCCTGTTATTTCCTCCATCTACTAGGGAATATGTTGCACAACATATTCTCTCAGCACATCTCTGCATGAAAAAAACACAGAGAATAACACCCTCTATTTACTTTGACTCTTTTTTTTTTTTTTTTTTTTTTACAGAACTAGGGATTGAATTCAGGCCCTTGTGCTTGCCAGGGAAGCCCTTATTCTGCTGAGCCAACTCCCCAACCCTTTGCCTCTGTTCTTGTCCTCAGCACTCCACCTTTTCCACCTTCCACACAAGCCATTGCCTGTGTCCACTTATTTCTCTCTTTTTCAGAGATCAGCTACGATATTAGACATAATATCATATCCTGTGGTATGTGTCCTTCTGTGCCCACCTTTATTTCGTTTAATTGTAATATCTCCTAGTCTATGGTTCTGAATTCTATAGGTATAACAAATCTCTGCAATAATGTAATGAAAAAAGATAAAAGTTGTTTTATCTCACCCTTTTCGAGCTTCAACCTCATATTCAGGTGTTGCCAGTATTTCATCCCTTGACTTCCCTTTGGTCCTGGATCCCTGTTTATTCCTCTAGAAGAGCAACTATTCCTGCTTTGGAAAATATTATATGATTTTCCCACATTAGTATGAAGCTCAGGCTGTCTGTCCTGCAAATGTGATGCTGAATATCCTTCTTCACAGTGACAGATCAATTAAATCCAGGGAAAGTACTCTTCAGACATTAGATGCCATCTTACAGTTAAGTTTTCTGGTGCTGACATTGTGAATATATTGAGGTAGGTTAAACACGACAGCCACACAAGGGAACAAATGTCCCCAAAATGGTGGAAGAAGGTTCCTCTACATTCAAAATAATTGTAACAAAACAACAACAAAATACAAAGAAATATTTCAAATGTAAAAGTAAATTCTTCTACTTAAAGAAGTAGAAAACAAGAACATTTTTGAAAATGCCAGTTACTTGAAAAATTATTGAAGACATCTTAGGAAAAAAGATACAAATCAAATATTTAAACATTAGAATAGTAAGCATTTTTTTAGGAATGTATGGAAAGAGTTTAAATTGAAGCTTTGAAACAATCTTAAAGATAAACGAGAGGAAACGGTTTGTAACACTGTGAATGGCAACAGTTTTTTGGTCCAGACCCTAAAATAACTGGCAACAAATTCAAAAATAGTCAAGCATATTTCCTCCAAAAAGAAAAGTACCCATAAAGAAGAGACAACAACACATCTGAAGAGATTACTTATAGCACATTTGAAAACATTTCCATCTGAGAAAAACTTACATACACACTGTTTAAGAATACAATCATTGAATGGGATTTCTAGTCCTATTCTTTTGAGGAGTCTCCATACTGACCTCCACAATGGTTGTACCAGTCTACATTCCCACCAGCAGTGGAGAAGTGTTCCCTTATCCCCACAACCTCTCCAGCATTTGTTGTTGGTTGATTTCCTTATGATAGCCATTCTTTCTGGAGTGAGATGATATCTTAGTGTTGCTTTTATTTGCATTTCACGAATGGCTAGCGATGTGGAGCATTTTTTCATATATTTGTTCGCTTCTTTAATTTCGTCCTCTGAGAAATGTGTGTTCATCTCAGATGCCCATTTCTGAATTGGGTCTTTAAATTTGAGGGCCCTGTTATATCTTAGTTCTTCATAAATTCTAGACAGTAGACCTCTGTCTGATTGCTTGTTAGTTAGGATTTTTTCAAAGTTTGTGGGTTGTCTTTTCACTCTGTTGACAACTTCTTTTGACATGCAGAAGCTCTTTAAGAAGAGTTGATCCCATCTGTTGATTCTTTCAAGAGCTTCCTGTGAGAATATATGTTTGTTCATGAACTCTTTACCTACCCCTATGTCTTCAAGAGTTCCTCCTACTTTCTCTTCCAGGAGATTGAGTGTTTCTGTTTTAACGTTTAGATCTTTAATCCATTTTGACTTTAACTTAGTGCATGGTGATAGAGCTGGGTCAAGTTTTAGTTTTCGGCATGTAGAAAGCCATGTTTTCCAGCA
>PVKA01032803.1:0-24967 GCA_004027165.1 Ctenomys sociabilis
AAAAAAAAAAAAAAAAAAAAGCCAGGCCCTCAGTGCCAGAGCTGGGGTCTGAGGGATCCCCAGGTGCCAGCATTTAAGGCCTGGTGCCTTGTGCGTGGCCAACTCCAGAGGTGTACACTCTTGTACAGGGGCCTTGGAAAAGAAGTCAGGTCACAGGTGCAAGGCCCTGGGTCACAGCCCTCTCTCACTCTCTGATTCCCACTCCCACAAGGCGAACAAACTCTACCACACACTGCACCAGGATTCACTGTGCCACCACACGGGCACAGCAACAGAGGGACTGCAGCCGCCAAAACTGTGAGCCAAAACAAACATCTCTGCTTTGTAAATTGTTTGTCTCAGGTATTTTGCCACAGGGATGGAAAGCTGGCCAAAACACTTAGTCATTAAGCAAATGCAAGTGTAAGATTCATCCCACATCTCTCACAGTGGACAAACCTAAATGATGATTCCCATAGCGGCTTGGAGGTGGGACTAGGGACCCACGCTCTGGTGCTGTAGGCTTCAAATGAAAACTCAGCAAAACTTCCCAGAGGCCGCTCACACAGCTGAACACCCATGAGCTTGGGGCTGGCAACTGCACTCACCACATTTACCGAAATGCAGTGGAATCCCATGGTCACACAGCCGCGTACAGAGTTCACAGCAGCTCTGTTAGGAAGAGTCCAAACCAGGGATGATTCCAGCACAAACTGCTACAGCCATCCAGCAGACTGGGACTGATTACTAGGGATTCTTTTACTAAAGCACAGAATATGAACAAGCAGGCACGGAGATCGGGCTAGAGGCTGCCAGGGGCTAGAGTGGGGACAGAGCCACACAGGGCACAGCATCTGGGACCACAGCTGCACACCACACCCATTCAGGTGAAGAAACAGAAAATGAAACACAGGGAGTGAGAACAGCAGACAGAAATCCGAGTGAGGCCAGTGGGCGTGTGGTGGCACACACCTGCAATCCTGGCACTAGGGAGGCTGAGACACAAGGGTCACTAAGAGTCTGCGCTACATAGTAAGACCTAGTATCAAAAAAACCCCAAAATTTTAAAAAATTAATAAAAAAGGGCTGGAGATGTATCTTAGTACAGATGCCCTGGGTTTAATCATAATACCACATGAAAGAGAGAGAGAGAGAGAGAGAGAGAGAGAGAGAGAGAGAGAGAAAGGGGAGGGGAACGGAGGGGAGGGGAGGGGAGGCCACTGGCATCCAGGTCCACCCCCATGAATCCTTCTTGCAGCTCCAAGCTGGCCAGGCCACTGTCTCCAAGGATGGGAACTGACTAAAACAAATCTAAGGGGACTTGCGGATAATGGAAACATTCTCCAGCCCATGCATGTTTCTACAAACTCACCACCGGGATGGTTAAAATCTAAGAGACCACCTCACAAAGCTACAGAGAAGAAGAAGCATCCAGATTCTCTCTCTCTTTTTTTTTTTTTAAGAAAAATTTTATTATAGTAAAACATTGTCAAAAATACCCCTCTATCTCTTAATTTTGAACACGATTACAACATTCTTGTCATTTTTAGTAACTGTTCTGGAAGCCCTCTTTCAAGAGTATCTTTAGTTGTATTATGGCTGTCCCAATGCCATAAACTAATTGAAAATATCTACCTTGGGGCTGGGGAGATGGCCCAGTGGGATAAGTGCTTCCCTGGCGAGCACAAGGGCCTGAGTCCAATCCCCGGTTCCACCAAAAAAAAAAAAAAGTTAAAAGATGAAAATATCTACCTTTCAGGTAACTATGACTTTAGGGAAGTGCCAGAAGTGTACGGTACCCAATCTGGTGAATAAGACAGATGAGGGTGCACTGCTTTACTTGCCTGCCTTTCTAGTGGATGGCAGCTGGCACCAGTATGCACTGTACTTGTGATCCGACCTTATTGAGACCAGATTCTCATCACTGGGAAGAAGGGGGTCCCACTACTTAGGAAAGACATCTGGAAATTTCTTAAAACCTAAATGTGCCTTGCTCTTGGGATCAGCAACTCCACTGCAAGGTGATTTCTCAAGAGAAATGAAAAACTAATATCTGCAAAATTGTGCTCAGAAGCTTACTCAAAAACTGCAAAACCAGGGCCGGGGAGATGGCTCAATGGAATAAGCACTTCCCTGGCAAGCACAAGGGTCTGAGTTCAATCCCTGGTTCTGCCAAAAAAAAAAACAACTGCAAAACCTGGAGCTGCACGCACTGTCTGTGCACATAGATAGTGTCCATAATGGCAACAAAGAAGGCATCGAATTTTCTCATTTTAAAAATGAACTTCTGCCAAAATACTACTCTGCAGCGTAGATGCTCTTTTAAGAAATCCTTGTTTCTCCCTCAAGGTAGTCTCGATAAGTCATCCTGGTTCACTTTTCAGGGGTGCTGTGCAATGAAATTCATTAAACAAAAAATAAAGAGATCTCTGAATTAAAAAAAAACAAAACCTGGAGCTGCCTCAATGTCACTGGCTGAGCCTCACTGAACAAAGGGTGAGCTATTCAGACAACGGAATCCAACGCCACTGATGACAAAGGTACAACATCCAGGCAGATGATACACAAGGACCTGCACGCTGGTCAGATGAGGTGTGACCCAGGCAGTAGCCTCCGCCAGGGGACGGAGGCCTAAAGGACTGCTGACAGCTCTCCGTGCCCATCAGGTCTGGTGTCCTTGCATCTGAGAGCCATACACTCACAGGCTGTGAAAGTCACCTAAAATGCCAATACCCTAAACCTCAATGTGCAAACCCTGAGACTAAGTACGCGCCACCTGCCTGCAGTGACTGTGTCTAGGTGTACCCAGACCCGCGATCAGAGGTGGGGCTTCGCAGAGCGGGCTGGGCCTTGGGTATGTGCTGCTGGGATAAGTGTAGCCCCACCTGAGTGTGAGTGCTACCATCCCAAGGGTGGTAGCCCGGACAGAACACAAGGGACATGAGGAGGGCTGCTGCCACGGCCTGCCACGGCCTGCCACGTGTCTTCGCTGCTTTGCTGCCTCCCTGCCTTCTGCCTGCTGGGAACTGTTTCTCCTCTGCAATGCCCTCCGCCACACTACCCTGTCTCAGAGCCAGCTGATTATGGATTCAAACCTCTACAAGGTGGGAGCTAAGTTAACCTCGACTCCTTTCACTTTGGGTACCTGGATTTTGTCTCAGCAACAAGAAAAGGTAACTAAGACAGCCCGTTACTCTGAAATACACTGAAAATGCCCATGCACATTGGGGCTGAGTGGCGCATGAGCACCTAATAAAGCCAAGTGGGCAAGATGCCGACACACGGAAGACCCCGCAGCAGGAGTGCCACTGTTTCACTCTTCAAAGTGTGAATATTTTCCCAGTGTAACTGTAGAGGTAGAAATAGAATTATTTAAAAAGGACATCTGAAGTGCCGTTTATTGTGTGGCTATCACACCCCCCACAGTATAAGTAGGGCTGGGGATGTAGCTCAGCAGCACAGCATCTGCCTGGAAAACATGAGGCCCAAAGTTCAAGTCCCATAATTAACCAACTAAATAGATAAATAGCCTGGCATGGTGGTACAGGCCTATAATCCTAGCACTTGAGAATCTGAGACAGGAAGATCACTGTGAGACATGGCCAGAATGGGCTACAGAGTGAATTCAAAGCCAGCCTGAACTACACATTAAGAGTCTGACCCCAAAAAACAAAAACTAACAATATCAAAGTGCCAGGTATGATGGGTTACAACTGCAATCCCGCTCCCTGGAAGGCTGGGCAGGAGGTTTGCAATTATATAAGCCCAGCCCGGAAAATTTAGTGACTTAGCAAGACCTCATCTCAAAATAAAAATATATTAAAATGTCTGGCTATGTAGCTCACTGCAAAGACCCTGCATTCAATCCCCACTACCACACACACATACAGAGCCAGTGAGATGGGGCACACCACAACCCTAGCTACTTGGGAGGCTGAGTAGGAGAATCACAAGTTCAAGGCAATTGAATTGCCCACCCCGGGCAATTCAGTGAGAACCTGTGTCAACTATAAAAAGCTAGGGACACAGGCCAGGGGCAGAGTGCTTGCCTGGCATGGGCAAGGCCCTGGGTTCCATCCCCAGGACTGCAAGAAGAAATGAAAAGGGAAAAGGAATAGCAGTCTCCAGCAGAAGCCCAACCATGCTGGGCTCGCGGTGCTTGCAATGTCCCTGTAAAGGTGCCGCCCTGCAGAGCAGCAGTCAGAACCCTGAGATAGGCAGATGGTACCAGGGCAGGCATGCAGGAGCACCAGGGATGCACAGTGAGACAGCCAGAAGGCGGGCAATGGGGTCCCGGGGCTACAGAAGGGGCCTTCTACCCTTCAACCACTCCAAAGGCCCTAGACAAATGGAAGCATTTGCTGAGCTGCTCAGTGGCAACGTGGCCCTGCAGAGCTACCACACCAGAGTTCACACAGCCTGGCGCCCACCTGAGGGGTGCAGGCCTCCCCGAAGGCCTGGCAGGGTCAGGTGTGCAACCTACTCTGCCCAGATAGCGTGTTCACGTCCCCCCCAGAAAGGGGCAGTGCTGCAGGAGGGCACAGAGCGGGCAGAGGCACATCCTCCATGACTTTGACTTCACAGACACTCCACGCCAGACAGCGCAGCACGGAGAATGGAGCAGGGCAGCCTCGGCCAGAGCATCAAGCGCAGGGATGTTTCCTGGCAAGCAATCTCACCATGAGGACCTCTGGGCTCCTCAGGCAAGCACTGACACATGGGGCCCCAGCGCACGGCTCACACCCAGGCCTGGGGTCCTCCAGTCCCGTGCTTTGCTCCACCAGCACTTTCTCTTCTGGGTCCAAAGGCAGGGGATAAGTGTTCCCCTCATGGCAACAAAATACTCCTGAGCACAGGGATGCTGTCTGGACCACCATGGCCACCTAACAGACACCATGGCCCAGTTGGAAGCTGGTTCAACAGCTTGTGCTCAGACAGTGGGCAGAACTCCAAGTCCTCTCTCCAGGGCTGGGCTGTAGGTGTGGAGACCAGTCCAGTTCCCCCTGGGAAGCACACCAAAGTCCAAGGGATCACCTCATCTCCGACCTTTCCACCTCCAACACCAAGACCATGCTACACACGGAAGACCGTTCTTCCAAGGTGACCACACTGGTTATGCTTCCTACTTGGCAGCCATGAAGGGTCACCTCATGGGGACAGCTAAGGGTCACTATGGGGACAGCTAAGCCCCTGGGACCAGAAGGACAGTGGGCTTGTTGCATCCTTCAGCCAGGGACAGGCCATGGACCTATGTGTGAGGCCACTCGGGGACCTGTGTGTAAGGCCAGTCCTGCCCTACCCTCCAGCTGGGTGTCTGGGACAGGTCCACCCCACCCCAGGTGTGAGCTCTGGGAAGCTGGCAGGGAGCCAGGGAGCATGGAGAGGGGCCCCATCCACAGGGCCAGCAGAGAGGAGGCCATCGGGTGTGGGCGGCACTGCAGCCTTCCAAGACTTGGCTGCCAAGTGGAGCCTACTGTGGTCCCAGTGTGCTCTCAAAAATCCTGACATATCAATTTCTAACCTAGCCGAAGTTTAGTACATGTACTTCACAAAACCTACAGCTCCATTCTGGCTGCAGAGCTTTCTTCTTGCAGAGACTATCAGGGACATGGACGGGGCATCCAGTCAGTGCCCGGGACTGTCCCTCACCACTCCTGACCACCTCAGCAAAGCTGGACCAGTCTTGCTGGGGAGCCATGGCCCTCACCCTGCAGACAAGGCAGTGAGGGGGAGCTGAAGAGGCCAAACTGCCACGCAGAGCTGCACATTCCAACACTATTCCAACTAGCTCTCCCACGAATGAACTGCTGGAGTTCAAAAGGAAACTACAATGGACACAGTTTCATCAGAGCTGCTAGGTTAGAATGCATTTGAACTTTTCCCTTGGAAAGCTGCTCTGAATAGTTCACAGCTCCCAGGGTCCCAGGAGCTGAGGAGGACACACCAAACGAGGTGGGTGGCCTGGCTGGAGCATATCAAGTACCCCAAACAGTCTGCAATGCCTGCCTGATAGGTTTCTTTAAAAAAGAGTCTCTCCCCAGGTGCAGTGGTACACACCTACAATCCCTCCACTCCAGAGGCTGAGGCAGAAGGACCTTGAGTTTAAAGCCAGCCTGGACTACATAGCAAGATCATGTCTCAATTAAAAGAAAAAAACAAAAAGGGCCTTTTCTCTTACAAATGGGATGAGAGTAAAAAATATTCTTCTCTAAGATATGATAAATCTTTAATGAAAACAAGCTGACCTCCACCAACCATCACCATTTATGCTTCAAATCCCAGCCTGAGGGCCAGGGCGGGGGACACAGGAAATGACTGGCCACCACCACTCAGCAGGAATCATCCCACGCTTGGCCCACACCTCATGTCCTTGTCTTAGTACTCAGAATCCTCTAGCAGAAGCGGTTCACAGTTGCCTTGGTAACACAAGGATTTAAGACTCTGAGGAAAGTACACAGGCAAAATCACTTGTTGGATTCTGGAAACACCTTCTGCTTCCAACTGCACTGGCAACACCCAGCCCATGGGCTCCAGAGCATCCTACTTTCTAGCAGCCAATGTCCTCACAAGACACAAAGGCCCTAGGCCATCACCATATCCAGGGACCGTGGGAGGCCCCTAGGGGTCTGTGCACCCAGGATGGCCCAGAATCCTGTCACTGAATGGAGGCTGTTGCTTCTTAGGTTTTGATTAGAGCTGGTGAAAGACTGAACAAAGTCAGGAGCATACAGGACGTGACAGTCCCTGTCCTCTATCCTGGGTACCTCTCCACAGGGACAGCTAGCTAGCAGGAGAACAACCAACTTGTCCATCTGCCCAGAAACAACACCTTTGTGGTTCAGTTCAGCCCTGTCCCAAAGGCTAGGGTCTGCCCATCCACCACAGGAGCTATTGGTAATGGTCACGACAGTGGGTGGTGCCACTGGAGGTGCTGCCCAACATCCATCCCATGTCCAGGACACCCACCCACACAGAACACAATCCTGCAGAGGCCCTGAGTTAAAGCCACTTGCACTGAACATGACTGAGCCTGGGCCTGGGCTCAGGGCAGGGTCACCGGCAGCAAATGGAGAAGACTGAAAAAGCAAGCAGAGCAGGAGGAGAGGTACTGTCTGCCAGATACAGAGTCAGATACAGAGTTTCAGAGGAGGGCATCCAAGGCTGAAGGGATACAGTATTTCTCTTTGGGAGATGCACAAGTTCCAACCAACAGGGACTGATTCAGGCTGGGAAGATAGCTCACTCAGCAGCATGAGTTCCTGCCTGGCAAGCACAAGATCCAGAGTTTGATTCCTGGAACCAAAAGAAAGAGTGGTTTAGTTTTTGTTTTCGTTTTTGTTTTTTTGCAGAACTGGGGATTGAACTCAAGCCCTTGTGCTTGCCAGAGAAGCACTTATTTCACTGAGCCATCTCCCCAGCCCCAACAGTGGTTTAGTGCCAGTGAACTGCATGAATCATATACTTAAGAGATGCTTACAACAGAACTGGGCCTGGTGGCTCATAATTTTATTTGGGAGGTTGAGGTAAGAAGACTGAAAGTTCAAGGCCAGATCCTGTCTCAAAATAAAAAGGATTTGGGCTTTATGTCAATGGTAGAGCACCCCTGGGCTCAAATTGCAAAACTGAAAAGCAGAAATGGTAGACAACACTTCAGTTTCTGTTCTGCAGACTTTGCCACATGTAGCAGATCTGGCTAGGTTCTCTGGTTTGGGGCCCTCAGGGGACCCTTCCCACCTCATCCCCAGCTCCTGAGACACTTCAACCACATAGAGGAGGAGATGAAGGGCCCTGCACCCATCTGCTGCCTGTGGTGCCCCAAGAAGCCTGTCAGGCCAGGCCAGTACAGTGGCGACATTTTTCAGCTTTGCTGCCTTCGGCTGCCTCTATCCACTCAAGGTTTGCAGGGTAACTTCTAATGTTACTTCTGGAGGTGCTCTCCTGGTAGGCATGGGCTAGGGAGCCCCGACTCCTACTTGATCGCTTCCCTCACTGGCCTGGGCTACAGCTCTGGGCGGGGGGGGTGGACATCGAGAGCACAGAGGGCCAGGGACATAGCTCAGCAGCACAACCTGCCTGGCAAGAGCACAGAGGCAGGGCCAGCCAAATAGCTCAGCAGATTAAAGCCCTTCCTTAGGCAGACACACGGGCTGGGAGTTCGATCCCCTGGCCTGCTGGGCCAGCCCCACCTCTGGGTACACTTAGAGAGCGATTGAGACTAGGGCTGTAAACAGGAGGACCACTACAAGTCCGTCTATGCAGTGAGACCCTGTACACCCTGTCCTAAATATACAAAAAGAGCACAGAGGGGCTCGATCCCTCTTGGTCCCTCTGAAAGAACTGAGCACAAGCCGAAATTACTGCCAGGCACTCAGCACCAGGAGCAGAACCTCCTGTTCAGTCTGGTGACAGACACTGACTGCGGGAACCACCTCCAACAGGCTGGGTGTGAGGGCCAGAAAAACAGCACAGTGAACCCTCCAAGGGATAGCAGGGGAGACTCTCACTCTGTGGAGCAGGTCCCAGTTGAGCTGTGGGCTCCACACTTAAAGCCAAATGTGCCACAAGTATCCATGTTGTAAGGTCGTTCACAGCCACAACACCCCAGCCTGACCTGCCTGCTGACCACAGACAGCACTCGGGGTATTTGCAGTTGCCAGTCTCTCTGGTGACCACTACTGCATGCTGAAGTCAGTTCTACAAGTGATGAAGGACACCAAGTCCACACCCCACACAAGGCCAAAGAGCCCCCACTATCTCCCCATTGCTCCATTCACAGCTCTACCCACCCTCTCAGCATCAGAAGAGCCCCTCCCTGAGCAGCCTGGGGTCTGGGGTGCTGGAGCTGCACCGATGGGCTACAAGGCTCCAAAACCCCTACCACCCCATCTCAGAGATGCATCACTGCTTCCCTGCATGTGCACCAATTGTGTGAGAGGGAGTGACCCAGGGAAGCCTGGAAAGGCTCCACTCCCCCACAGCCTTGGGCCACCACAGCACCCTGGGGCTGACATCTGCTCTTCACCAATGAAGGGCTTACTTGAGTCTCGACTGCTGAATGGCCATCCCGGCGTGGGAAGGAATGAGGGCACTGGAGAGCCAGCGCGGCCGTCCTCCTCTACCTGCTGTGTGATGTGCCGGACAGTCTCTTTGTTCTTTCGGTTCTTCCTCCGGCCTGTGGGCTGCCAGCTGTCCCCAGAACCCTGTTCTGAGAAAGAGCTCTGTATTGCACCATCCTTGGCAGAGGGCAGCTCGCTCCCTCCGTAGTGAGAGGGCGAGATCTGCTCCTCCTTGATGCGCAGAGGCCCATAACCCACCTCTCCAGGCCACAGGGCCTGCGAGGAAATGTCTTCAGGGCCCTCGGCTTTGGGCTCTGGGTCCTCCTTCCCGTAACTGCTCCCACCCTCGTGGCAGCTGGCAATGGCTGAGTCTCCAGAGGAGTTGGCCGGGCTGGTCCGCCGAGCCAGCCACGGGGAGATGCTCCTCCCTGCCATCACGGCCGAGATCAGAGCCTCCGTGCTGCTGCTGGATGGGGCGCCCATCTCAAACTCTGAGAGCTCATCTGAGGTGTCTGACTTGATGCTGATGTCCAGCGCAGCCTTGATGAAGTCGTGGCAGGCCTGTACGATGTCTGTCATCTGCAGGAAGCTCGCAGCGGACATCACCTCAATGACATTCCTGCTCGTGAGGGCCAGGTGGGCAGAGTACATGAAGTCGATGATGGCCTTGAAGCCCTGGGCTGTGACGATGTCCAGGTGGGTGACTGTGGCCTGGTCAGACGTCTTCTGCACCTGGCAGTAAAGCGTCTTGAAGTAGCGGCTGCTCCCAAGCAGGACGTTCTTGTGTGCCTTGAAGACCTTGCCCTCCACCACGACACAGACGTCACACAGAACCCCGTGCTGCCTCTGCTCGTTGAGCTCGCGAAGCAGGTGCCGGTAGTGGGACGTGATTTCCATATCTTCCTTTCGGTTGTTCATCTGGAAGTTCTGGTGTTGCCTCTGCTACAGACTCTGTGGGGAAGAAAGGAAGAATTACATGTGCCACACAGATGGGAGCCACGAAGGCAGCCAGCAGGGTAGCTGCGGAGCATGTGGGGCAGAGGAGCCTTGTCCTCCAGCACGCAGGGTGGTGCAGGCAGGATCATGGGGATGGCTTGGAGCTGGCACAGCGGAGTACAGGGGAGTGAGGAAGCCTGGTGCCCTCGGCGGCACAGGGCCACAAACGGCAGGCAGACACCAGCCCTATCCCTGCCCAGCCAAGTTTCCAGGTTGGTAACAGATGTGAAGCTCTGAGCAAAATCACACACGCAACAGCTGACAGATTCCGGAAATACTAAAACCACTGATCGATAGACTAAAGTAACTTCCTTACCCAAACTGAAAATCCAGGTTAAATGATCCAAGTGTGGCCTTCATCTCTCAAGCTTGTAGAAATATCCTTTTTAAAAAAAATTATTTAGGGCTGGGGAGATAGCTCAGTTGAATAAGTGCTTGCCTGGCAAATGCAAGGTCCTGAGTTCAATCTTGGTACTAAAAAAATATTTATTTATTTATTTATTTGGTACAGGGTCTTACACAGCTCAGACTCATAGTGATGCACCTGTCTCAGCCTCCCCAGCACTGGGATTACAGGTGTGTATCACCACCCCACCTGGTTTCAGTAGCCAACTTGGCATGGGGCAACAATTTGGCATGTGGTACTGGTGATCAAACCCAGGCCCTCGTGCTTGCCAAGCAGGAGCTTAGACTGCCAAGCTATCTCCCTAGCCCAAAATATTCTTTTTTTTTTTTTTTTCCAGAACGACGGATTGAACTCAGGCCCTTGAGCTTGCCAGGCAACCGCTTATTCTACTGAGCCATCTCCCCAGCCCCTAAATATTCTTAAAAATATATAAATATAACTCCCCCTACCACACACACACACATACAATGAAGTAATAAGAATCAAAATTAGCTGGGCGTGGTGGCGCATGCCTGTAATCCCAGCACTCGGGAGGCTGAGGCAGGAGGATTGTTGTGAGTTCGAGACCAGCCTGAGCTACAAAGTGAGCTTAAAGCCAGCCTGAACTGCATAGCGAGACCCTGTCTCAAAAAGACAAAAAAAAAAAAAAAAAAGAATCAAAATTAGATATTCACAGACTCTCTCCTCAGAAGCTCCAAACCTTGGGGCTCTGGGCAGTGCCAGGGCACACATGAGAAGTACAGAGAGTCCCCTGATTATACCCTTGTCACGGACAGTCCTACTCAGGAACCAGGCTGTCCTAACAAGCTCTGTGGACCTTCAGGGTAAAGGAGAAATTAACCCCCCCAACAGCCTAGAGGCAAAAGGTCAAGACGGAGGTGCTGTTCCAGCCGTCCCCTGGCCTCAATGACAGCCAACAGCCTCTGGGCCACCGTGGCTTGTGGAAGCCTCCCTTGGTCTCTGCCTCTGTCCTTGCCAATGTCCTCCCTGAGGACCGGTGTCCACATGTCCTATTCCACAAGGACACCAGTCCCTCCAGCATCCCAGGTCCACCTGACGGCCTCATCTTCACTAACTGCATCTGCAACAACCTTATGTCTCAACACGGCCACCTACTGAGGTCCTGGAAGTTCAAACTTTAACACTTGAATTTCTGGAGACACATCTACCCCTAAAGTCCACCTCAGTCATTACAGTGTGCTCTTCTTCCTTAGACATTCCATCTTCCGGACTGACCTTGGTCACCTGGTAGCCCTCAGCTGAAATGTCACTATGCTTAACAGGACAGGAAGCTGGCCAAACACAGGCAGAGCCTGAGTCCTTCCAGGGCTACACAGTCTGCCCCACGCAGCCCTCTGGGCTGGACAGAGTACATAGTTTACTCCCTCTCCTTTTGACATACTGAAAGTGCTGCAGCACACATCCCTTCCCTTGGTCACCCAAAACATGACCTGTAGAATGGAATGACTGTCTGCTACTTTATAGGTGAGGAAAACGAGGCAGCAAAGAGGTTTTTCTTCCTCTCTTCAGAGGCTAGGGTCCCTGGCTACCATCCCACTTCCTTCGTCTTCTCTGCAACTCCTAGGGATTCCAGACCACCTTGCCTGGGCCTCCTGCTCACCCTTCTCTAGAGATAACTGTCAGACTGTGCTCACTGAGCCAGCATATCCTGCAGCCAGCACCATCCAGACCTGTGACTGCAAACCTTCTGGGACCTTCAATGATGCACACACCTGCTGCGGCACAAGGTCTAGGCACTGGGGCTAAGAAAGGATATCCACCCCACCTGCAGGACCCTGCCAAAAAAACAGGAGGTAAGCAGGATGTTCCCGCTGTGTGGCTGTGTGCTCATCTCAGCGCTGAGCACTGGACCCACCCACCAAAGAGAAAGGCTTGAAGAAGGCCCCAGCCTCTCCCCTCTCTACTAGCAGCTGTGCCCGAGGCAGCCTGCCTCTGCCAGTCAGGCCCTACAGTGCCTGGATCAGGACAGCCTGCAGCATGAGTCCCCTGCGGGGCAGGTGGAGAACTCCTGCCCTGCTGGAAAAAGCCCATCCAAGGGCCATGCCTGCTCACGGGACACACACACCAGCTCATGGGCCCCTCGCTCAAGGGACACACATGCCAGCACACAGGGGACACACTGACTCAAAAGCCAGATACACACAAGACACACTGACAAGACACACACACCCACTCATGGGGACATGTCAGCTCACAGGACACACGCTCGCGGGACACACACCTGCTCATAAGACACATCTTTGGAGTGGTGCGGCTGCATGGGATCATGGCCTATGCCAAGGGCTCTGTGCAGCTCAGCCTGGGACACAGCTGTGCAATCAGTGTGACACTAGGGCTGCAGTGACAAGGAGGCAGGGCAAGTTTGGTACTCTGTAGTCAGACTGCACAAAAGCTGCACAAGTGTCCAGAAAAAGTTACATCTGCTGCTTTATCTTTTTTGAGACAGCATCTCACTATGAGACAGACTGGTCTTGAACTCATTATGAAGCCCATGCTGATGACCCTCCTGCCTCAGCCTCTGGAGCACTGCAAGCGCAGGTATGCATCACCATGCCTGACAAGCTGCTGCTGTTTCTGCCATGTCATGTCTTGCCCTGTGGACTCTCCAGGACTCACTGCATTAATAGCTCACTCATCTCAAGAGACTTTAGTTACAAACTGAAAACTACTTCAGTTACCAAATCAACTTGAATCCACGCTCCAGGACCAAGCTCCTAAAGTCAAGTTGCCCCACTCACACTAGAAAGTACAAGGACAGGTCACAGGGCTCGAAGGCCCAGGTAATGAACGGTGGCAGCTGGGGGCTGTCTGTCTGGGCCAGCAGCTTCTGACACCAAAGCCCTTCGTGGCCAGGCAGGTGCTCTACCTGAGGGTCTTGGCCCCGGAAGCACTGCAGGCTCACCTGGAGCAGAGGAGAGGTCCAGCGCCCCACCACACTAGCTGGGGTCACACCAGGCTGCCAGCTCTGCTCAGCCCAGTAGGTCAAGCCTCGAGTCCTAGTACCCCACCTCTCACAGAGGGCCTCGAGCAAAGCCCAGCTGCCAGGATCTGCTCCGACAGGTGATACGGAAAGGAGGGGAAGCCCGTGCCACTCAAGCCAGCTGCACCAATCCCTGCCTCATCCCAAGCATGCTCCTCTATCCCAGCAATGGGGAGGCTGAAAACAGGAGGATCACTAGGAGTCTGAGCTGTGCAGTAAGAGCCTGCAGAAAATACCACCCCCCAGCAAAAAAAAAAAAAAAAAAAAAAATTCTAAATTTTTTTTTAAATTTTAGGTAGAAGTTGTATTACCTAAAATGTGAACCTAAGGGGCTGGGGAAATGGCTCAGTGGAATAAGCACTTCTCTGGCAATCGCAAGGGCCTGAGTTCAATCCCCAGTTGTGCCAAAAAAAGAAAAAAGATGTGCCCCTATTCATTTCAACTCTTTCATTTAACTGCTTAATGCTTCACAAGTAAACACTGAATAAATCAGTGTGGTTTTTTTTCCCTGCCATTACCACCACATCTCTTTCCTCTTCCTTCTTTAGTGCTGGGGATCAAACCCAGCTATAAACCCAGCTATATTAAGCTATACCTCAGTCCTTTTTTTATTTTGAGGCAGCATCAAGTCAAGTGAATAAGTTGCCCAAACTGGGTTCAAACTTTTGACCCTCTTGCCTCAACCTCCCAAAGTGCTGGGGAATCACAGGCATGCACCATCACACCGGGTAACATATCTTAAAATGCAAAAGAACCCCCAGGCGTGGTGGTGCACCCCTATAATCCCAGTACTCAGGAAGCCAAGGCAGGAGGATCACCTAGAGTTTGAGGCCAGCCTGGGCTACACAATGAGAACCTGCTGGTGTGTGTGTGGGGAGGGACCATGAAATCTAAAGGTTAAGCACAGTCATCACTCGCTGTACTGCTAATTCAAAATATCAATGTGGAAAGGAGGGTGGGGGCCTGTAAAGAGTTCTGCTAGAGACACCACGTGTTCTAATGAAAATGTAAACTAATGGCTGCGCTTTAGGCCTCCTGCCTGTCACCCCAACAAACACCAATTCCAGTACTTGGGCATAGGGCCCACAGCCTGCAACACCCTCTGCTGGCAGGGCTGCAGAGAGTCCCCGCTTTCTCTCCTAATGGCTCTGAAGTGGACACAAGTTCAGACTATTTCACCACATACATCCTTCACCTCACTTTCTAACCTCTAACTTAACCTTTGTACTTCGGTGAGGGTTAAAGACTTTACTTTAAATGTTGCTTAAAATATAATGTAGCAAGTGAATCACTACCTCAAAGTGAAGCAAAATACCCTCACCTCTAAGACCCAGCCATTCTGATTCTAGGGCCAACAGACAAGCAGCAGCAGGCAGGACTTGGAGGAGGCCAATCTGAGTCTAAAACTTTTCTTCATGACTGTGATGAAAATTCAATGGACAGACACTTCAATGGACAGATGTGGCACAAGGAAGATACATCACTGGCTCGACTCAGAACAGCAAGACATGGATGAAAGCTCCAGCGGTAATCCAGCACTCAGGAGGCTGAGGCAAGAGGGTTGTTTCCAGTTCAAGGTCAGCCTGGGGTACAGAGTTCAAGGCCAGGCTGAACTATAGAGATCCTGTCTCAAAAATAAAATAAAAGCTACAATGAGGGGCCACTGCCACAACAGATGTCAGTGACCAGAGCCCTACACTGCTTGGGGATGCAAAGTGGCCCTGGCTGCTTTGGAAAGCAGTGCAGCCAGCCAGGTGCAGGGGCACCCACCAGCAATCCCAGCACTCAGGCAGGAAGAGTGTAAGTCTGAGATGTCTGAGCTCAACTTAGCAATTTAGTGAGACCCTGTCTCAAAAGGAAAACAAGGTCGGGGGCCAGCAAGATAGCTCAGCAGACTAAAGTGCCTGCTTTGGCAAGTGCAGGGACCTCCGTTCTATCCGGCATCACACACTGTGCCAGCCCTGTCCCCCAGGGCAGGGTGTAGTGGCACACGCCTGTAATCCCAGTGCTGGGAAAGCTGAAAACAGGAGGATCACCAAGAGTCTGAGTTGCGCAGTACTATAAGCAAAAAAATTCTGGCCAACCACCCCGTGAGCCTGGTTTCCTACTCAGGAGAAGCAAACATATCTGACCAAAAAACCCCAAGAAGGATGGTGCACAAAGATCCGCCAGCTTCATTCCAAATGTGCACCAGGAGGTGAAGTAAGGCACTGCTCATCAAGGAAAGGAGTCCAGGCCTCGAGCAGAGCCCGGTCCTCGGCACTCTGACCACCTTCCTGCACCTTCCCTGATTTCCACCCCGGAGCCCAGGCTGACTGCCACAGAAATATGCCAAGCCAGGCCACACACACTAGAAAAAGAGAGACCTGTCCACAGAGACAGGGGCCAGCAGCTGCCCAGGGCTGGGTGGGTGGAAGGAGAGAAGAAGGGACAGCCAAGACCAGAGGTAACAGTGTTGTAGGTAACTAAACTAGAACTATTATAGGCAGGCAGGCAGGCAGGGCCAGGCCTTCAAGGAGACAACATAGAAGGCAAGGTGACCTTGCAACTTTGGAAGAGAAAGACAATCCAGCTGTGGGCCAGACCTCAAGACAAAGGAATAAACAAATTCAGCCATATACCTCCCTAGGGATGGGCATCAGGGACTGATACTCTAAATAGGTATCTGGGGCCGGGAAGATAGCTCAGTAGAATAAGCACTTGCCTGGCAAGTGCAAGGGCCTGAGTTCAGTCCCTTGTTCCATATGGTTCCATATTCATGACTACTTGCTTCAAGACTCGCTTTCTCCATTTGATTCTCATTTAATCAATTTTACCTGAGCAACGGTGCTTGTAATCTCATTGGTTGACCATAGTTTTGTTCCACCTAAGCAAGTTTCCAAGTTTTCCATCTTATATCCACATCACCCCATAATTTTACTCTATAAAAATCCCTGGAAGAGGCAACCAACTTGGGTTCCCCTTCTGTCCCTCTCTTGGACAGCTTTGTTTCTAAAATTCGTTCTTTGGTTTTAGAGAACACAAATTTGTCCCAGGTACCTTTCAGGTTGGGAGTTTCATTCCGGTCTATCAACAGGAGATGACTTCCTCAAATGATACCCTTTGTGCAAGAGCAATTTGCTATATGTAATTCATACTTCAACCAAGGAGTTTTTGGTTGTTGGTTTTTCTTGGTTGTTGTTTTTTTTTTTTTTTTTTTTTGTCTTTTTGAGACAGGGTCTCACTGTGCAGTTCAGGCTGGCCTTAAGCTCACTTTGTAGCTCAGGCTGGTCTCAAACTCACAACAATCCTCCTGCCTCAGCCTCCCGAGTGCTGGGATTACAGGCCTGCACCACCATGCCGGGCAAGATGAGTTTATTTTTATAAAAAAGCTCTTCCTCTGCTATAATCCCCAATTCTACCCAAAGAATCTATCACACTGTTACCTGCGGAGCAGTACCCTCTAAATCTCCTGTTAACATCCTCACCCCCAAACCTCATCACCTCTGGAAATAGGTCATTGCAGCTGTAATTAGTAAAGGCAGGAGGACACTGGGATGGGCCAACCTAGTGTAGCCAGCCTCCTTATAGAAGGAAGAACACAGGCAGGTGAGGCCATGTCACCAGGGCCCAGGAGGCCCCCTCCAAGGGCCGAAGCCTCTCAGGCCACAGGAGCAGAAACTGCGCCTCGCAGAGCACACCAGACTTGGCTGTAGCAGCTCCAAGGCCCGCAAGGACTCTCCGGTCAGGAGCACCAGCCACACGAGCCAACAGTCATGGCAGGAAGACGGGCGGCTGCTGCAGTGAACCTCAGTGGAGCCGCCCCAGCCTGCCGCCCTCCACCGGCCTGCAGCAGCCCGGAGCCCTAGGGTGGCTCAGTCCTCGCCACATATTGAGGTGTTTGGACAGGTTTTTTGGGGGGACAATTTATTATCTTCTGAAAAACTCCAGCTGAGGACATGAGCAAGGGGACATTCAATAAACCAAACCTCACACAGAACATATTATTGTCTACAGTTGCTATATTTTTTTTCTTTTGCCCTTTTGAAACAGGGTCTGGCTATGCGATTTCAGACTGGTCTTGAGCTCACTTTAGAGCCAAGGTGGTCTCGAATTTGCAAGATCTTCCTGCCTCAGCCTCCAGAGAGGGACCAAGGCAGGCCACTAAGATTATAGGCACGCACCATCACACCCAACTCAGAAACAAAATATTAAATGAGAAGGTAAAAAACAAAAACCTAAAATGTGTTAGAAACTGGGGGTGGTGGTACACACATATAATCCCAGGAGACTGAGGCAGGCAGATTGCTAGGAATTTCAGGAAAGCCTGGGCTACAAAATGAGTTCAAGGCCAGTGAGTCCCTGTCTCAAAAAAACAAAGAAAAGAACTTGTGTGAGGGCCAACCAAATAGCTCAGCGAATTAAAGCACCTACAAGCAAGTGCAGGGGCTAGGAGTTCGATCCTCAAGCCTGCCATACTGGCCACAGGGCTGGCGATTGAGACTGGGTGTGGTGGCGCGCACCTGTAAGCCCAGCACTTGGGAGGCTGTAAACAGGAGAATCGCTACAAGTTTATCTAGTAGTGAGACCCTAAACATCCTGTAGACCCTTCCCTAAAATACAGGGAAAAAAAGAAAAGAAAAAGACTTGTATGATGGGTTTTTCTGATGGTGTCAGAGAAACAGGCAGAAGGAGAAAAGGAAAAAGGCCTTTATTATCTTTGAAGACATGGAGAGAATCTGTGGAAGATAAGGGATTCTCTGGGTGGGAACAAAGGGAGGCTGAGGCTTTTATGGCCTTTTCCCAGGGTGGATTTTGAAGTGGATGTTTAGATATACCTGAGGAGCTGATTGGGGTCTTCCCTGAGGCCATGGGAAAGGTGAAAGAAAATTGCACCCTGGGCTGAGTTGGAGAAGAAGCAGGGAGGTGGTCTCGGGGAAGATAAACTCTTGGTTTAAGGGCTTCAGCCATATTAGCTGACCACCATAATAGTTCAGCATTTCATACTAGGGCAAGAACCTATCATTAGGTACATGTGCCAGTTCCCCAGGAGGAAGGCAGTTGCTTTCTAGTGCAAACATGCACTAATTGAAAAAAACAAATGTTTGCAATTAAACTAAGCCAGGCCTGGTGGCACACTCTCGGGAGGCTAAAGGAGGATGGCTGCCATCAGTTCAAGTCCAGGCTGGACTACATAGTGAGACCCAGTCTCAAGCAAACAAACAAAAAATAAACAGGCTTAAAGAACACTCACTCCAAACACCAGGACACACCCGCCACCCTTGCGTGACAGGAGGCATCTTCACTTCAGGGAGCACAAATCCAGGGGGTGCCTACCAAAGAGCTGCATTTCCAAACCTCAGCCAGTGAGATCTAAAGCCCAAGGCAGGCCTGGCCGCCCCACCCAGTCCCGAGTCTGCCACTGGGCCTCTTCCCTTGGTCACCAGCCCCCTTTCTCAGTTCCTTCGCCTCCATTCCAGGCTTCTCGCAGCGGGCCGACTCACTGCCTCCTCTACCTCCCAAACCTGCCCCATGTCACCCCTTTGGCGTGCCCCACCCAGACCACGGGGCTCTTCTTCCACTTTCCAAATCCTGGTGCCCCAACTTACTCCTCCCTGTCCCACCTCAGCCCTGTGTTCAGGTTCACTGAAGACAGAAGCCCAGTGCCATGTGGGGATGGCACCAAGGCTGAAGATACCACCCTCCTACTACAGACTCTAGCAGAGGCCAGAGTTTGGCAGGGAGGGCCCAGGAGGCCCAGAGGGGCTGTGAAGGAGGCAGGCAAGCCCCCCCACCACTCCCTGCATGTACACATATGCCCAGAAAGCCACCAGGAGCTCAAGAGCCAGCCCCACAGGCACAGCACGGAACAGCCCTTCTAAACAACCATGGCCTAGGACTCCCTGCAGCCCAAGAAGACTACACAGAGCAACTCCCTGCGTGCCAGGCTGAGCCCCTACTGGCCTGGGTCATCCAGGACAGGAGCAGAAGCTGCCCAGCACAGAACCAGAGCAGCTTTGCCCACACCCTGGAAAGGAGAACACTACACAGGGCCTGGGCCACTGGAACCCCAGCCACTGCCTTGGCATGTCTTGCAGTGGTTTGGGACTAGGCAGCAAACATGAGCACAGTTCTTAACCAGGGTGGCAGGACAGGTGGCAGTACTTGGCAACAATCAGGCTGAGGACATGGGAGAGCAAGGCAGGAGCAGCATACAGAATGGGCTGCCATCACAGACTCGGTGACTGGCACAGGGCCACAGAGCCGAGCGGAGGCCCTGGAGGAGGCCACCACTTAAGGGAGGCCTCGCCACACAATCACGGGGGGCGCGGGGGGGCTCCCACCTGTCCTGATGCAAACTCGGCACATGGGAGAGGCTCAGGTGTGGGAGGGCAGATCCAGAAATCCCCAGGGGACAAGACAGCTATAAGAATAACTCAGAACCTCTGCATACTCCTTACCCAGGCATACTTTTTTTTTTTTTTTTTTTTTTTTTTTTTTTTTTTTTTTTTTTTTTTTTTTTTTTTTTTTTTTTTTTTTTTTTTGCAGAACCAGGGATTGAACTCAGGCCCCTGCGCTTGCCAGGGAAGCACTTATTCTGCTGAGCCATCTCCCCCCACCCTCAGACATACATTTCTAACACTGCCCCCTTGTCTACCTGCAGTAGTGTGCTAAAATCACTAGTCCACACTCAAAACTTGGAGGGGCTGGGGAAATGGCTCAGTGGAATAAGCACTGCCTGGGAAGCACAAGGGTCTGAATTCAATCCCCGGTTCTGCCAAAAAATAAAAATAAATAAATAAAATAAAATGTTTAAAGGGGGGCAAGGGGTAGAGCTCAGTGGGAGAATGCTCACCTAGCATGTTTGGGGCCCTGGCTACACATCTCAATCAATCTAGGGCCAGGGAGATGGCTCAGTGGAATAAGCGCTTCCCTGGCAAGCAGAAGGGCCTGAGTTCAATCCCTGGTTCACACACACACACAAAAAAGCTCCCTGACTGGGCTGGGTGGTATGCACCTCTAATCCTAGCACTTGGGAAGCTGAAAATAGAAGGATCACTACAAGTCCAGTCTACATAGTGAGACCCTGTAGTTCCTGTAGACCCTATACCAAATGCATTAAAAAAGAAAAAAGAAAAGCTACCAATGTCCCAAGCCTGCTGGGCAGCAAGGCCACAGCTCTTCAGTCTGTCCTGGAACAGAGCAGGAACAGGACCCACGGTGCATGCCCACTCTGACCTGCTAGGGACTCTGGGGCACACCTCAGAGAAGAACCTAGAGCCCATCTGTTCCAAGCAGTACTTGGAATAACAGCAAAGAATAAGAAAACTCCAAGCGTCCAGCAATTAGGAAATGGCAAAATGAACAAACAAACATGAACAACGAAAACAACCCTAACAAGAGAAGACCTGCAAATACCATTTACACAGGGCATGGAGGTATATACTTGTAATCTAAACACTCTGGGAGGCTGAGGCAGGAGGACTACCACATTTTAGCCCAGCTTGAGCAACTCAGAGAGATCTGCTTCCAAGTCTTGGAAACTTTAAAAAAGAAATAGATAAGGGGCCTGGGAGATGGCTCAGTGGAATAAGTGCTTCCCTGGCAAGTGCAAGGGCCTGAGTTCAACCTGAGTTCAATCCCTGATTCCACCAAAAAAAAGCAAGTAAAAATTAAATAAAAAGAACAAGGGATGTACCTCAGTGCAAAAATCGAAGGCTTAATTCCCAGCATCATAGGGCCAGGGAGATGACTCAATAGAATAAGCACTTGCCTGGCAAGCACAAGGGCCTGAGTTCAATCCCTGGTTCCATAAAAAAAAAAAAAAAAAAAATCCCAGGATCAAAATTTTTTTACAAGAATGGATAGATGCTCAGCAGTTTTTAAGAAATGAATAAGTAGCAAAGAAAAGAGAAACAAAAAAGGCAGGCTACCAAACGCCCAGGATGCCTGATCCTCACCTGAGGCCCAACTGACACCCAGGTGGGGCTGTGCAGGAGCAGGCCCGGGAGCACCTGGGCAGCCACACTGCTCCCAGGCCTCTGCATGGACTTTCCAGACACCAAGGCCACGTCGAGGCCCCCCAAGCTCTGCAGGCAAAATGAAGGAGAAAGGCCTGATGGGGACACCTTGAGCCTTGAAAGTGCCCTTGAAGAAAGGAGGCTTACTCCCCTGACACTCCTCAGAGAACTTCCCAGAGCCAACTGAGCAGAGAGAAATTCCTCAGCAGGGCCTAAGGCAGCTCTGGCAGGACACAACCAGCAGCGAGCATATAGTGAAGTATTTCTGGAGCCCCCACGCCCAAGGCCACAGCAGGCGCAGGAGCCAGCCAGGAAACGCAGGATGTGCAGTTCTCCCTCACCTGCTGACCTGAGCCCACTAGCTGGACGGGGATCTGTGCGTCCAGGGCTGGGCTCCAGGGCGGACAACTGCCATTTGTCAGGCACCTACCAACTGCACGCTCTCCTGCCCCAGAGGGAGGTGACTACAGGCTGCACCTTCCCACCACACCTGAGGATCAGAGCCTAGCAGTGAGCCCTGCACGTGAGTAAAGTGTTCTTCCTCACAGCTCTAGTGCTAAAGGCTAGTGCTTTCTATGGAAAGGGCTGCTGCTAGGAAGTCCAGCCCACATCCCTCCCAGTACACCTAGCTCACCAGCTTGGATTTTCTGCAGGGACCAGCACTTTTGGTCCAGAGTGCTTAATACAGATAATGAAGAATTATCTGGAGAAAAAGTAAAACTGGCTGTGGTAGATCACACCTGTAATCCCAGCACTCTGGGAGGCTGAGGCAAGAAAACCACAAGTTCAAGCCTAACCTGGACTTGGAAGATCTTGTCTTAAAATTTTAAAAAAGACAGACTGAGATGTAGCCCAGTGCCACAGCCCTGGCTTAATCCCTAGTATTGAAAAATAGATGTATATATAAATAAAATGTTAAAAGGGGTGGAGAGAGGCCCAGGGAGATAGTTCGGTGGTCTAAGTGCCTACCTGGCATGGACAAGGATCCAGGTTGGATCCCCACATCATGCTGGCCACCAAAACCAGGCATGGTGGTGCATGTCTGTAATCCCAGCACTGAGGAGATTGATACAGGAGGATCACTGAGTCTGAGCTGCATAGCAAGACCCTGTACCAAATAAATTTCTTTTTTTTTTTTGAGGAACTGGGGATTGAACTCAGGCCCTTGCACTTGCTGGGGAAGTGCTTTTTCCACTGAGCCATCTCCCCGGCCCCTAAATAATATTTTTTTAAAAAATAAATACATAAAAGGGCTGGGGATGTTGAGTCCACCCTGGGTTCAGTCTCTAGCGCCAAAAGTGAACAGCAAGGTGCTAACCCAAGCAGTGACCCAGGAGACTATCACCTGTGGGAAGCATGGGGTGTGGGGGCGACTGTGTCACTGCCTGTGGCTAAGTACCTGAAGGTAGAATTAAATGCCTGAAATTGTTTTAAAAATCAACAAAAAAAAAAAGCTGGGTGTGGCGGCGCATGACTGTAATCCCAGCACCCGGGAGGCTGAGGCAGGAGGATTGCTGTGAGTTAAGAGACCAGCCTGAGCTACAAAGTGAGCTTAAGGCCAGCCTGAACTGCATAGTGAGACTCTGTCTCAAAAAGACAAAAAATAAAATAAATAAAAATCAACAACAACAACAAAAAAAAAATTAAAAAGATAAAGTATATACAAGGAGAGTGTTGGCAATCACTGAAGCTGGGGAAGGGGCCACTTTCTCCAGTTCTGTGTATGTTTTATGTAAGTCTCTCCCCAATTTTTTTTCCAAATAAGTTTTTAAAGAAACTATTATCAATCCCCAGTTCCGCAAGAAAAAAAGAAAAAGAAATTGTTATCACCAAGTGTGACAGCACAAGCCTGTAATGCCAGCTACTTAGGAGGCTGAGGCAAGATCTCACATATTTGAGTCCAGCTTGTGCAACTTAGCAAGACCTTGTCTCAAAAGAAAAAAGAAGAAAGGGGCTGGAGAGGTAGCTCAGTGTTAGAGCACAGGAACCGATTCCAAAAGGGGCCACAGGTCCCATCTGCTGCCCAGGAAAGAAAAACAGTTGAGCCCCCAGGCCCCACCTGGGGCACAGACATAAACAGAAGGGTCTCACATCCTGAGATTTGAAGCACAGACACCTTGCTGCCCACCCAAATACCCTGCCCTCCCTCCCTGCTTCTCACCTGCTCCTGCCAGGGCAGACCAGTCCCGGTGGGGTGCCCAGAGCTCCATCTCTCTGTACTCTCTCCATGTGGCCTGGAGCTGGGAATCTATCAGTTCACAAGCTGGTCCCCTGCCACCCCCGCTGTGAAGAACTGCACAGTGCGGAACATGGTGGCAGACAAGTGATGGCCAGGATGCTCAGAGAAGGTGCATGGCGAGGGTGGCACACGGGGGCACCAGGGCTTCAATGCTGCACTTCCCCAAGGGCCTCACAGGAGACAGGACCTGAGCACCTGCAGCACCAGGCTGGCCATCCTGCTGGTAGGGAAGGAGTGCATCTCGGCCCAACTGGCACAGGAAGGTGGCACATCTCCTTGGCACTCCTCCATCATAGCAACTTACCTCCGTCACTGGACTTGGCCACTCACAGCCACACAGCTGGAGCCGCCTACCCTCCTTTTCCCCAGGGACCTCCAGCAATTAATTCTCCTCTCCTCTCCTCTCCTCTCTTCTTCCTTCCTCCCCTCTTCTCACTCCCCTCCACTCCCCACCTCTACTTTCCTCTCTCTTTTAAGACAAGGTCTCACTATGCAGTTCAGGCTGGCCTTGAACTCACAGTGATCCTCCTGCCTTGGCCTCCTGAGTGGTAGGATTACAGGCATGTGGTGCCACCATATCCAGTTGGCAATTTCTACCACACCAAATAAATAAAAAATAGCAATAGTAATCAAGAGGCTAGCCCAGAAGAGGAAAAGCAAAGGAATGAACAAAACCACTTTCCCATCTTCTAGCATAGCACATCAGGGACAACTGTGAAAATGACTGAAAAGAATGGAAAACACACAATTTTTTTTTAAAGATTATTTATTTGGTACAGGGTCTCACTATGCAGCTCAGACTCATAGTGATCCTCCTGTATCAACCTCTTCACCAACAAATGAAAAATAAAAGCAAACAGGAAAATAAACTCAACATTAAAAACTCCTTTGTTCACATACCTGGTGGGCCAGTCATAGGATACAGACTTTATACATATTTTACTGCCCCAAAGACAGCTAACAATTTATCAGAAGTTCTTCAAAACACCCTGTACTGAAGGAACCAAAATCTTTTTTTTTTTGCAGAACCCGGAATTGAACTGAGGCCCATGCACTTGCCAGGCAAGCGCTTGTTCTACTGAGCCATCTCCTCGGTCCCCCCAAAATCTCAAAGCAATAAAAGCATGTATTTTTTCAGCCAGGCATGATGGCACACACCTGTAATGCCAGCAATCAGAAGGCTGAGGCAGGAGGATCAGTGCGAGTTCAAGACCAGCCTGGGTCACAAATTGAGTTCAGGAGCAGCCTAAACTATACAGTGAGACCCTGTCTCAAAACAACAACAGAAAG
>PVKA01032804.1:0-24967 GCA_004027165.1 Ctenomys sociabilis
GAGAGGGAGAGAGAGGGAGGGAGACAGGGAGAGAGACAGAGAGACAGAGAGAGATTGTGCCTTGGAATTAGATTATCCAATCTTCTTCCTCAACATGGACAACTGGGAGAATGATGGATTCATAACCCAGATCCTATCCTCCAGCTACAAATTTCCCAAATGGTAAGACAGTTGGTTTCTTTGCTTGTTTGTTTGTTTGTTTGTTTTCAGTACCAGGGATTAAACTCAGGACTGTGTATTTGCCAGGCAAGTGCTTATTCTACTAAGCTATCTCCCTAGGCCAAATAAGACAGTTTTAAAAAGTGTTTTATAAGCAAATTGTTTTCTTTCTTTTTTTCAATTTTTTAAAATTTTTATTCAGTTTAATGATAAAAAAGATAAAGTAGCAATGGGACAGTTTATCATAGGTATTCAGAGGACAAGATGTAGACATGATTTTATTATTTATTTTTATATTAATTTTATTGAGAAAGAAATAGCACTGAGACAGTTTCAAAAGAGGTTACTACATAGTTGCAATAATTAATATGTTGCATATTGTCTTCATAGTAGTTATTCATAGTAGAAGACACATATATGATATCTTGTCTAAACACTATTAGTACAAATCTCAGTGAACTAAGAGAAAGATATACATATATATATATATATGTATATATATATATATACAGATATCTATCCTAAATATTTTGTACATACAAATATACATTTTTCACTACAAAATGGTTCTTCATTTATATCTCCCTTTTTCGTTTACTTTTGTCAGAGATGGGTGTTCCATTGCCAGTCTAATATTGTAGGTGCGTGAATTCAGTAAAGTAATCCAATATACTCCATAAGAGTAGTCAGTTATCTGTAGAACTGGCAATGTCAGAAGTTGTTGACTTGAGCCTTTTACAGCTCAGCATATTAATATGGCTTCACTTTTTATACCTCATGTTTATACTTTTCTGCTGGATGGTTTAAGACCAAGCAAATTGCTTTCTATCTCTGAGCTATTTCCTCATAACTTCTTTGGTTCATCACAACCCCTGATAATCTCCTCTGCATTTTACTTCTTCTCATAGAATATTCTCCCTTAACTCCAGATGGAATAGAATATTACAGAAGCATTTGATGTGTTCTATGAATCTATCTAAATGCATGAAGTCCCCAAGGAATCAGACAGATTTGTTTCTAAGTACTGGGGACAGGCTTTTGCATCAGGGTGAGCAGGAATGAGCATATTACTGGTTAGGTTTTCCTTTTCCCTCTGGTTTCTTCTCTGATAAAACTCAAGAGGGTTAGTAAGCTCTCAATATGTCACCCATATTTTCCAAAAATGGCCCCAAGTGCAACCAGACTCTTCAAAGAAGAAAACTAAATCACTCCTCCATACTATGCTCCCTTTTATATAGCCCATATGGGTTATTTCTCACTGGAGAAAGAATGCATTTGCAGTCCCCTTTGGAGACCAGAGGTAGGATCTTGAGTTTCTTGGCTTGATTCTTCATTGTTTTAAGTGCACAGCACTATTGATTTTCTATCGTCCATTCTGCATTCTCTCAACTGTTGTCTACTTATTATGTCTATATTTTTCAACCTTCTCTTTACCTATGTGCCAATTTCCTACATCTTAAGTAGTTCCAGCCTCAGGCACTTGAGATACCACATGGAGAACTGGAAGGTAGATTCCAGGGTCTTGTATATGGCAAGCAAAGAAGTGCCAGTCTACTTCTTTTCTGATGGCAAAAGAAAAGTCTGCATTTGTTAAAGATAAAGGAAAGGTGTGTTTAGGGTAGCTCTATGCCAACAGAGACAAAAATACATCACGAACAGAAAAGTGGTATCAGAACAATGGGGAAATAAGAAACACAGCTGAAGTTTAGAAGATGTGTTCTCAGGCTGGGTGCTTCTCATTGAGTCTCTAGGGAAGATTGACAGTTAAGATTAAATCATCTCAGGAGTTTTCAGTGAGCATGCCTATCCCAGACTTCACTTTGATTAAATTGCACATATGAGACACAGTCTATATGTATTTACCTTTAACAAGGTTTGAGTGGAAAAAGGTCATAACATGAAATCAAATGGGCATGTGGTACAGCCCAGGGCTTCAGAAATGTCCTAGGTCTTTGCTGTTTTAGTTTCTTCTTCTGTCAGAACAATGGAAATCTCTAATTTTGTACTACTTGTGCCAATAACATTAAAAGGAGCAAAAGCAAGATATACAGAATAATAATCCAGTTGGGCATTCATGTGAAATGGTCAAAAAGCAGGTCAGGTTAGAGCACAAGTGTGATTGTATGCGTACTATGTAGTCTTAGATATCTGGCTTACCCTGTTTCATTGAGCCTTTAGGACTAAAGGACTCATCCTTGCACAGAAAATCTGACCAACAAAAAGCTTTTGCTTTTTTGTTTGTGTGCTCATGTTTAAGTTTGTGTATGTGTGTGTGTGTGTGTGTGTGTGAGAGAGAGAGAGAGAGAGAGAGAGAGAGAGAGTGTCTGTCTGTCTGTATCTGTATGCTTGTATGTTTCTGGTTTGCTCTGTATGAGACAAAGGAATGGTGAGATGTAAATTCCCAAGGTAAAACCACCATAAAATTTTCTGTGGAACTCTTAAAACTTCATAGAGACTTCTGTATTCAAACAACTTTGTTCACCAAACAGCTCAAAATAAAATTGATAAAAATTTTAGCTGATCTGCGTAATAAAAATTGAGGGGAACAGCGCAAGTATAAACAGTGTGAATTTGGTATTAGAAATGTATCTAGGAGAAATCCTAAGTGGGAAAATGAAATGATTATGCTGAAAAGACCAATGTTTATATAAGATATAACTGAAGGTAATTTGACAATTTCGTTCAATGCAATTTATTATGCTAAAATAGCTATCCAACAGATATTATACCTGCTTTGTACGAAACCCTAAAATGCCAAAACTGTTAAGAGAAGAACTTTAAAAAAATATTGATCTGACAGAAATATGTAAAACAGTTTGGAAGAGCTTGAGAGTAATGAGACCAAGGCAATAATAGATATAAGAAACAACAGGTACAAAGGGCCAGGGAGATAATTCAGTGATAATTAAGCATCTGTCTGGTAAGCACAAGGTCCTGAATTTGGCCCATGGTACTGAAAAAAACAGGTAAAATAGTATTGTGAGGGGTACACACAAATAAAGTGAATGGAGCATATTTCTCATATATAGGAAATTTGACAGGAAGATTAAATATGCTACATAAATTTATAAACTATGAAAAACAGTAAGACATAAGGCTATATGGATGTGTTCTTCCACTCTTGTCCAATGGGAGAGAAAACTGAGGATAAGAGAGACTAAGTGATTTGCATCAAAGTCATATAAAAATAATAAAAGCAAAACTCAGATGCAAGCCTCAATGGTCTGTCTCCAGAACCACTATAATGCACTGCTCCCACAAGTCACAGTGAAATGTCACAAGTACCAAAATTGACGTATGTGAAGGGTGTTCTTGTCATTCCTTATCAATGACAACAGAAAACATTTCATGGAGAGTTTTGATTCAGGTTTGAGCACAGCTGAATCTTGACAGGCAATATAGAGGAAAAAGTATAAAGTAGAGAAACTTTTTAGAAACAGCAAAATGCAAAGACATAGAAACTAGTACACATTTAAGAAATAGTAAGCATTCCAGTTTGGCTAGAGTACACACTATATAAAGGAGACCAGTAAGACGTAAAGATAAAATTTGGGTTAGAATGTTTATAATCAGGCCACAAACTGCCTGAAAGGTGTAGTACTAGGATTAAGGGGTGGATGATGGAAGTCTCCCTCTGAGTGTGGCTGGTGGAAATCATACAACATGTATGAACTATAAATGGAGAGAAGAAAGGGAGGCTCACCCCTGCTGCTGTTGCTTCTGCTGCCATTTCTCTGCTGCCGCCTCCTGCCTGCTTTGCAGTGCCATTCTGCCATGCCAACCTGCTTTAGGACCAGCCAACTATAGACTGAAACTTCTACAAACTGTGAGCTGGAATAGCCTTTTCTTCCTTTAACATTTAGGTGTTGGTTATATTTCCTCAGGAAAAAAAAAAAAAGAAAGAAAGAAAAAAGTGACTGTGACAGATTTTGGTACCAGGAGCAAGATTATTGCTGTGACATTACCTAGCTCTGTGATTTGGACACATTTAGAACTGGTTTGTGGGAAGAGTTTGCCAAGGTTTCGAGATGCTGGCTGAATAAGCCATCCCAGAATGCTAGACTTAATGAAAGATTCTGGCCAGAGCTCAGAAGCCCAGAACACTGATAGAAACACAGCTGGTAAAGACCTGGCTCTGAATGTTTCAGGTAGGAATGAGGACTGAATTGGTGGTTGGGCTCCAAAACATGTATGTTATGCTTGGAAAGAAAATTCATCTGGATTGTGCTCTTTTCCAGAGACCTTTGCTGAAGCTGATAATGGTGACTGGCTAATAAATCTGGTAGAAGAAATTTCAAGTCAGTCTAATGTTGCGGTGATGGCATGACTAATGCTGAGGACTTTGTGTCAAAGCTACATTAAAAATCAAGAGCAAAGACCGCAGGAGAATTTTAATTTTTTTTTTTTAATTTAAACAAAAATATAGGGTTAGGGTTAGGGGTTAAGGTTAGGGTTGGGATTGTGGTTAAAATAATAAGCACAATGAAAGATCCCATGAAGTTGTGGCATACAAAGACAGGACAGATGAGAAATTAGTTGTTGAAAATGTTAGTAAGGAAAAAGCCAAGTATTTCAGAAGTCAATAGAAAAGACAGTCTGAGGACATCACAAAAACTAGGAGGACTCCACTGCTTGTAGCCTCAAATTTGCAGAGGTGAAAGACTTAGCTTTGAAAAGAAAGTCCCACAATGCCATGTTCCAGAATGGCAGCTATCTAAGGAAGCTGTTCCTTGGGATTTGTTTTATAAGGCACCTAACCCCTACAGACAAGAGAAAAGGAAGCCTGGCTTTGGCTCTAACTGGCAGCAAAACTTGCTGTCATCCACATAGTGCAGATGTAGAACGCAAGAATTGTGAGATCAGGAAGGCTTCTGCCCGGATTTCAGAAGAAAGCCTGGAGGGCCAAGCACTATGCCCAAGGGAGTATAGTGTGTGAAGCTATGAGTACGAAGCCGTTGGTGTAGTGGAGGCTCCAGAAAGCTGAGCAAGGTGGGTTGTCTAAGCAAAGCTGCAAGGAATGAGCAAAGCTGGCCTGAGAGAGGCACGGGAGCTACAACTACTGGAAGCACCACACGGACAGAGCCACCCAATCCCTTTGGAGTTCACATCTTGCCTCACATTATCCCGTATGCAGTATGTGGAGCTGCAGGATTTAATATTTTCCCTGCTGGATTTTTTTCCTGCTTTGGTCCCATTCCTTTCTATACCTTTATTTAAAATGGTAACGTTTATTTTGTGGCATTGTATGTTAGAAGTTTTCAAATTTCTATTCATTTTTACAGAAGGCTTGCATCTAAGTGTTTGTCCTAAATATCAAAGGAGATTTTGGTCTTGGACTTTACAGCATTACTGAAACAGTTAACAGTCTGGCAACTTTTAGAGATAGCATAAATGTATTTTTCATAATGGTATGCCATTGAGTCTCTTGTTTCTATTGCTGCTGTTTGTTTTTGTTTTTATTTTTTATTCCATTTTTATTTTTTATTAATTTTATTGAGAAGCAAATAGCAATGAGACAGTCTCAAAACAGGTTAGCAGGACAGTTACAATAATTAATACATTGCATATTGTTGCCTTCATAATAGTTATTCTTAGTAGAAGATGCGGACATGATATCTAGTCTAAACACTACTAATATAAATATTTCTTCTCATTAAATAAGATGAAGTGGCTTCATATCTATCCTATTTGTACATACAGATATATTTTTTTCACTACAAGATGAAATAATTTTTATCCCCCATTTTTGTTTAGTTTTGTCAGAGATTGGTATTCCATTGCCATTAAAATATTGTAAGTGTATGAACTCAGCAAAATAATCCAATATAATCTAGTATTCCATACCAAAGGAGAACTACAAGCCAATCTCCTTCATAAACATAGATGCAAAACTTCTCAATAAAATCGTAGCAAATAGAATACAGCAAGTCATCAAAAAGATCATACACCATGATCAGGTAGGATTCATCCCAGAGATGCAAGGAGGTTCAATATATACAAATCTATAAATATAATATACCATATCAATACAGCCAAATCCAAAACCCACATGATCATCTCAACTGATGCAGACAAGGCTTATGACAAAGTCCAACACTCATTCATGCTCAAAGTACTGCAGAAAATTGGAATAGATGGCCTCTACTTCAATCTGATAAAAGCTATCTATGACAACCCAACGGCTAACATAATTCTAAACGGGGAAAAACTGAATTTTTTTTACTCTCAGATCTGGTACAAGGCAAGGATGTCCTCTATCACCCCTCCTATTCAATGTAGTCCTGGAATCATTAGCTAGAGCCATTAGACAAGAGAGAGAAACTAAAGGAATAAGAATAGGTAAAGAACAATGGAGTGCCCATCTTTGACAGGTCTAGACAAAAAAAGGGGGATACAAAGGAAGAATCATGATGTGTGTGTATAAACAGTACAGTTAGGATAAATATGCTGTGCTTCTGCATAATTCTATGAGAAGCAAGATTTGCACTAATAGTGGCTGGACAAGATATTATATCAGCTTCTAGTACTATGGACAACCACTAGGAAGATAACAGGGTATAAAGCATTAATTATTTAATCTGTGATATAATTCAGCTATAAAAAATAAGATAAGTAAATAGCTACACTCTCTTAATTCACTGATTAGAGACATCTGCTATAATAGTGTCTGTAAGTATAATATCATGTATGCCCCTTCTATAATACCAAAACATTACAAAAACAGTTTGCAACGTATTAATTTATCGAATCTGTTCTGTTAATTTGTCCTGAAACTGTCTCGTTGCTATTTGTTCTTCAATAAAAAAATTAAAAATAAATAAATAAAATAAAAACAATGGGGAAAAAAAGAATAGGTAAAGAAGAAGCCATTGAGTCTTTCGGGGCACCAGTGAAATAATCTTAAGTTTCTAAATACCCCCATAAAGTTTCATGCAATTATACATGTGAGTTTCAATGGTGGCTGGATTAGGGTGCTCAAATGTGGATTAACAGTGTGATAGTGCAGTTAAGGTGTGGATAACAGAAGCCCCACCTTGGATATCAGTAACACCAATCAGTAGTTTTATAGCCTTTGCGGAATAAGGAGAAAGAGGGAAGGCAGCCTGCCCCCTCTGCTGCTATCACTTGTCTGTTACTGACTCCTGCTTTTTCTGTGATGTCCCTGTGCCATGCCACACTGCTTGGATCCTGCTGACTATGAACTAAAACATCCATAAACTATAAGCTGAAATAGACTTTTCCTCCTTAGCTTGAGGTGATGGGTATTTTTGTCTCAGCAGCAAAAAAGTAACTAAGATGGTCTCGAAATCACAAGTTTCAAAGACAGGCTGTAGCAATGAAGAATCATAAAAAGGAAGAATTGTTCTCTGAATAAAAACACAAATTTCTATTTTCTTTGTGGGAATAAGCAGTTTAAGAAAGTCTAACATGGTTTACTAATCTAATAGAAATAGTCAATAGTGGTAGAAGGAATCTTCTCTTCCCTTGATGGATTATACAACACCTGAAGATTAGATGGAAGGGTCAATGCTGGGCCACCGGATGAGAATTTTGGCACAATTTCCACTCTGGTGAGTATTATTCCAGATTTCAAAATCAAGACTTACGAAATGTATTGTTGGGAAGCCTTGCACCCCATAGGGTCCAGTGGTATAGGCATATGGAAACTGGTAAAAATGAAACAAAGCCACAATAGACAAAACGTTGAATTTCCCAAATGAATATTAGAGATTCGTATCTTGAAAATTTGCCAGAGAATGTTTCTGAAGACAGTCAAGAACTTGGACACAAAAGACCCAATTTGGAAATAGGTTTCCTAAGGATGCTTCCATGAATAATTAACTTCTTGGATTGTTTTTTCATAACTATGGAAAAATTGTATTTAATGTGTAGTTTAAAAGTCTCATATATTACAAAGGCTTTATTTTTACAGCCCTCTATAAAGGTCCTTAAATTTGGTGAGATGTAGAGGCAAATCAGAGAAGATGGCATAGAACTGTGGGCTCTCCCTGCTGTGCAGCCACCTCCCATTCCTCTGTCTTTAGGGGCCCTTTCCTCTCAGCAATACTTCCCATCCTCCCCTAGAAGCCTACTTTGTTGCAGCCTTGGCCAGAGAAAGAATCAACGCTCAGTCAGGTGAAGGCAGTAGAAGTAGCCAGTGGAGGAGCAGTAGGCAAACAGGGAACTCAGGTCAGGCACAGTGAAACCAGAAGACAGAGGGTGTTAGGCTGATAGTGTACAGATCCTGAGTAGGTAACCCGAAGTGAACTAAAATGGCTTAAATGAGTTAACATACCAGAGGACCTGAATCATTAACTAAAACAACTGGCTATCAATGCTTAATGGAATGAAAGGACAAAAATTAAAAAAAGCAGGCCACTAACAAAATGGCAGATATTGGAAGAAGTGAAATGCAAAGGAAGTAGGTTATGTTCTGACAGCAAAGGCCTACCTGAACCCAAGGGCATCCTTGCTTTCTGTCAGGTACTTCAGTCCCAAAAAATTGTATAGAAAGACAATAGACTCAAATATCTACAGTTTTTCTGTTTTGTGGAACTCCTCTGCAACAAGTGGAGAATTCTTGTCATTGTCATCAATGAGCAGTCATACTTCCCAAGAAACCACCTATCCTCACACTTTTTCTGACATGATAAGTGAACAGCAGAGGGAGAAGATATTTATAACTCTTATGAGAGGATCCAGTGTAAAGTCAATGGCTTCAAGGAGTGTAAAACAAACACACACTAATTCCATTTCAGATGACACCAGGTAGGAAAGAGGGAACGTGGGATTTCCATGTGTCTAGTGTACAGCTCTACAAACAGAGTCAAACAACAAAATGATTGAAGACTTAGAACTGAGGCATATCAGAAAAAGTTGCATTGTATTCCCAAAGCTTGTTACAAAAGTGCATAGCCATAAATGCCTGGGCAAAAGCTTAATTTACACTCAAGGGCTTTGACTCCCCAAAGGAGATCTCTCGACTGCATAACACCTATTATGGTTGCTAGTGGTAGAGTGTTGGCAATTCCCTGAATCAGGAACTTAGATATAAAGTCTTTACTTTCCAAAATGCATTTAATTTTCCAAATGGCATATAAAATTAATATCTTTACTCTAACCTTACAAAAAAAAAAAAAAAGAATTCAGAAGAAATCAGCCTAATACACATCATGTAGCTCATCATGAAAAGCCGTATCAAAGATGCCAAAAAACAAAACTGGAATCCAAAGAAAGTCACTGTCTTCTCACCAGGCAAACAACCCAACCTTCCTTGTTGGTTGACATGTTGAAAATACTATCTTCTCTGACTTGTACTCTACCTACCATAATATTGTATATTGTAGAATAACTATAGCACTTCATGGTTCTACAGGTCTACTCTGCACTGTTTCTTTTCCAACAGTTAGATGACAAATTCAATCCAAATTTGAGTCACTTAGTTAAGCAGTGAAGAATTTAGTAATTCTGACTGGATTATGTACCTATGTGGTCCATAGTTCTCTTTTGGGAGGACAGAACCTACAACTTTGTGTTGACCTCATTGTAGGATGATTCCATCAGAAAAAAAAAATCGTTTCATGGAATTATTTCCATAAAAAACAGAAACCATCTATGCACAAGGACAGAGGGAAAGAACAAGAGATAAAAAGCTAGGAAATTTCAATATTCATCGCAGCAAAGGGAAAGAACCAATCAAAGCAAATAGCTTGGACTTTGACATCCATGTGAATGATACCTCCTTTGAGTGTTGCCTCAGGAAACATCGCCATTGCTCAAGTTATTATTGAAAATCCCCCTTTGAAATTCCTTTGAGAGATATACTCAGTTCTGTATGGTGAGCTATTTTCCAGAAAAAATCCTGGTGCCTTCTCTAATCTAAAATAGTCCTAGTGTTTGCTCTTTGGTGTGAGACCATGAACAAAAATACACATTATTCTCCCAGAATTAGTTTTCCAACAATAACACAACTAGTAGAAAAGTAAAACAAGGTAGTATTTGTCAATATGGCTTTAAAGCTATCAAGTTCTTTCCTCAGGTAAGACAGAAATGGAGTGTCTAAGTTCACTGTCTTAAATGGACAAAGTATACTGCCTTGTTCATCCCTAACTAGAAGAGATAAACAGTTCAAGGGTTATGGTAAGGTTGATCATTTCTGCTTCCTTATTCCCACAAATACTAGCATCACATTTAAAGGTTACTCATACACCCATCAGTATGAAAAAGTTACTATCTACAGGAAACACTGCCACGATGCTGGATGATTTTCTTTAATTTTCTATTATTTTAATGTCTCAGAAGAGATCACTTTGAGCCTGAACCCTCAGTCAAAAAACAAAACCTGCTGCCTTCATCTTTCTGTGAACAGCTTAAAATGTGCAGAATTCATGGCTCATAATGAGAGTCTACTTCTTTGACAAGAAGGCCCAAATATAATTAGCCAACATGTAGCTGTGACCTCCATGAGCCAATCACTGGAAACTTGTAGTGGTGTGTGTGGGCCAGCTGTGGAATTTGGCTCACCTCTGGCTTGCACTCACCACCTTCTCTAAAATTTCTTTAAATGCTACAAGACTCATGTGGATACTCAGGGTAGGAGAGGCACAATGGTAGTTGTTAAAACAAGGAATGGATGAGTTCAGGAAATTTAACAAACTATGATGCAACATTCCATATGTGAGGTCCACTAGTAGATGTATAGTAATAAGCTTACTGGACAGGACATGATATCAAGTGAGAGAGCAGTGTGTCTGCTCCCTAAGATCAGGCATTCATCTCACTCTGAAGCTCTGCTCAACAAAGCAATTAATGTGGCTACTCAAGTGTTATGCACGTACACCTGCTCACAGGCAACTGGAAATCCAAGTGCTTGCTGAGGCTCTCTGACTCACATACGCTCACACCTTTTTGCAACATACACCTGAAACTTCATAATCTCTCATGCAATCCCAGACAAAGATGAAAGCAATGTCTTAAAACTGCTGATGTGCACTATTGCAAGCAACCTGAGTCCCTGTTCCAAGGTTAGCCAGAGGACATAGCAACATCAGAGAGCAGTTAGACAGGAGACTCATCTTCCAGTAAGAAAGCTATGTCTAACTGTTTTTCTTTGTCTTCTTTATCAAAGAAATAAATATTCTTAAACCAAATTATATTTTATGCAATTCCATTTTATTAAGAGCATTGATATCACGATAAAACATTAAAACTTTGTTTATTGAATATGTTCCATGTTTCTGTAGAAAGAATACTCCATAATAAAAAAGTCTCAAAATAGAAAACCAGAAAGCCAAGTTTCTTATAAAAATACTCCTGTGATGTTTTTGGTTTTGCCCCATTGTATCTAAATTTATTTGTTGAACTGGAGTAGCAACCACCATCTTGCCTTTCCTTTAAACATTGTTCAGGTGGAATGTAATAAATTATTTCAAAATAAATTCTCAGAGCAGAGTCCATAATCCTTTTTAGAGTTATATAAAATATTCAGTTTATATTTTATCCAGAAAAATATTTTGAAGAATGATCTTAGTCTGCTCTTAACATGTTTGACCTTGGGTAAGTCACTCACTACTCCACTGGAGACCTATTTTCCCACCTAATGCATCAAACAAATTCTATATAGCTCTAATTTCCCTTATGTTTCTAAATATTTTGAAATAATATAATTTCATAGTCCCCAATAATGCTATAAACATGTTTTCATAATACTGATATTTAATTCTCTATTGCACTATCATAAATAATTTATTTTATTGGGTTCTAGGAGCTTAGAAATAATGAAGCACTTATCTAAGTACTAATCTAAATCCCAAGTTTACAAGCATAGGGAGAATACCATTTTTGAAACTTAATCCACCAGCATAATAGATTTTATATAGAAGCCAATAAAAATGTAAAAATGGAAGGTATAGTCTCTATTCAAGAGAGTGAAAAATTGATACAAAAGTGACTAAACAATTTTAACAAGAATGAAGTGTGATCAAAATATATAACAATTTCAATGTTAAAAATTATTACAGTAAAAGACACACTGCCATTAGCCCTCCCCCAAAACATTCTATTTGTTAGCTCTAATAGAACAGGTCCAGGAAAAGGAAAATATTAGTAAAAATCTCCTAGGTTATGTAAGCATTTTCATCTCCATTCTCAAAGAGGAGAGAACAAAGACCAGCAAGATTATTGTATTTCTGCTATCAAGACTCAATATGCCATACTTTCAATGTGAAATTGAAAACTTAGGAGCATGTGGACTATGACTAATAGAGTATTTGATTGATAATAAATTAAACAAATAGTTTTTTGTATTTCTCAAATAGTAAGAAATCTAGAATTAAGTTATTCAAAGATGTTTTTCAATAGATCAATGCCAGATCCACTTCTGTCTGATTCTTATCCCGGGGGCACAGGTGACTCCAGGTTTAGAGTCATCCAAACATTTCAAATTGGAGGAGGGTGTCTGTATTTGTGTGCAAGGTAGCTGAAGCCATTAGAATAAATGATCTAAAATTACAGGAACTTAGAAGTTTCTGGAGAAATATTCTCCAATTTTCTCATAGTCTACTTTTGTCTAGAAAGGTAACTACAGAAGCCAAAACTAGCTTGAGGTGTATTGCCAACTAATGGTCAGGTGTAATACCCAGCTGAACTGAGGCAGTGTGGTGCTGGGTGTGGGTGGCTCACCTGAGGATTGTTCCCTGCAGCACAAGAAGCAGAACTGGAGAAGGAGAGAGGCTGTCAGAGAGCCTGTTGGAGCTGTTGGTTCCCTGCATTTGCTGTTGGTTCTCTTGGAGGACCTTGTCATGCTGGCTTTCCTGATGAACATGGCTGCTCTCATCATCCAAGGAGCTTGGGACCTCATTGTCACTGAGGAACAATATGGTTCACTTTGAGGAAGCTCTGGTCCTCACTTTGCATGTCACTTCCTGGCTCAGTGCAGATCCCTCAGCCTGCTACCTGAGATCCTTCATCCCACTGGCACAGACCTTCTAGCTTCCATCACTGATCTTTAGGTCTCCCCAGACAGATACTTGAAACAGGCCTGAATGAGACATCACCATGGGCTGTGGCTCCCAGTTTGACTTTGTGGGAGGCATTGTTAAGGCTCTAGGTCTTCAGCTGGACTCATGCAGGACATTATCATGGGATCCAGCCCTACAGCCGGATTCTTTGTTCTTTAGTATATGGATAAAAATTTCATCCAATCTTTTTGTATAAAACCTTAGGTGACTATTATACAGAACCTCTTTTTATTTAAAGAATATTAGTTTCTGTAATCAAACCCACATAGATAAAACCTTACATATTAAATACAGTGTGCTACCTCTATAGAAATGAAAAAAAAATAAGTTTTAATGTTGATAGACCAATATGGCTGTTTATAAATAATCCTATAAAGTTTGTGTCATGCATTATACTGTTCTTCTTGCAAAACCATGAAGTACAACATAGGTATAGGACCAATTGAAAACACAGCCACCATGGAGCTGCCCACTTAGAAATAAATGACATATATTCAGTGTAGATCCCTAAGGTAATCAATAAGACACTGTGATTCTCAAGGAAATTTTCTTTAAAGGAACAAATTTAGCCATTGACAGGATGGAATCTCCCTTCAGTCCCCCACAGACAAGTCTTGCCATCCATCTACACCGGGAACAAGAGCTAATTCTGTGAATTTGTGTGCAGAGTTAAAAACAACAAAAGTTTTCAAGAGTGCCCCTCGCCACCCAAGACTGACTGCCTGTCTGCAAAGGCTCTGAAGTCATCCTTCCCAATGTGCTTATGAGCCAACAGAACTGGAACTTGGACCCCCAAGACCATGGAGTTTATAACCCTACTCTCCCACAACAAAATACTATATTCTATCATCAGCAAACAATTTTAAGACCCATTTTACTTCCTACCACAACTATACATCTTTCCCCAAGGTGGTCTTTCTTTTGTTCTTCTTCACCATTTCTTCTATGAAGTTTTCCTCTTTACTTTCTGTATCTTGCCTGTTATTGCTCTCTTTTATGCTAAAAGTTTTCTCACCAGCTTGTAGTATCTATTTTAGCAGTTGCAGATGTAACTTCTGGGGTAGCTATGCTTCTTTACATTCTGCTAAAGTACTTTCCAGATGTCCCTGAGAATGCATGTTTCAGCAGGCTTGTAGAGCGAATGCTGGCATACTTCCTACTAGCTTTTCTGCCACACACGGCTCAAGCAGATGAGCAACAGTTGCTCACAACATATAATTAGAAAACGGGATTTGGTGCATGAAGAGCAATTTCAATGTAGTCATTGTCCTCTTTTAGATGGGAAAGACAGCCATAAATATATCACATATGCGTATGATATATCATATTTTCTTATATTTTTCCTTGAAAAATTATTTAGTTATTTTAGTTATTCATTTAACCTGGAGTTCCTGTTCACCCTTCAGATGTCTAAACTTTTGATAGGATTCTTCTTCTAAAGCTAAAGAACTAAGAGAAAAAGAGAGCATGTAATCTACAGTTTATACCAAAGCCATTGTCCTGATGTGAGTCCTGAGAACAGACATATGAGTAGTAGTGCTTTACAGGGAAGCCAGCTGGCCACTAGGGCTGGGAGACAGGGAGGGGAACAAGGAGATAAATATGTCCCAGGGATGGATAAACAGATTTAGCATCCCGGTGGGGTAGCCTCCCACAAGTCATGTCCCTCTTTAGATCTGTTCCTTCCTCTGTGAAAGGAGGCACTTGGATCAACAGCATGAGGACATCCCTGAGGCCACTTGCAACTGCAAAATACAATAGCTCAGAATTATATGCTGTAAACTCCAGCCAACTGGCCCACAGAGGGGAGAGAGGAAAGTATAGATCTGGCCGCTTATGTTCACAGTCCTTTGACTTACCATTGCAATGTCTTTGGAGGGCAGGTTAGCACTTGCTATGTGTGTCACAGTAGGGTTTTCTTCTCCTTTTATCCCATTATTTTTCTTGTCTTTTCCTTTGTGCCTTTTTTATTAGTACATCTTTGTGATACATAATAATGACACTCAATTGTGGGATCATTTTTGATCCCCAACACATGCCCTCCTCTCCCTTTTCCCAGATCTTCTTTCCCATCTTCAAAACATTTCTCCCACAGTGACATTTGTGTCAGTTCCTCCAAACAGAGCCTGTGGTCAGAGCAAAGAAAGCAAAAGAGCATCTGATGATGAAAACATGGCACCCGTGCCTCGTTTTCCTTGTAGATGGGAGACCATGGGAGGTTTTTCCATCGTTCTCATGGAATCTAAGGGACATGTTATTTTCTCTACAGCTCAGAATCCCTCCCAAGGCACCTTTGGCATCTATTGAAGCCAAAATAAATACCTAAGAGTTCTGCTTTTTAAGTTATTAAATCCAAACGTTTAGTAAATGCCTCTGGCCTGACAGTTTAGGGCAGTTTTTTTTTTTTTTTAAATGCCACAAATAAATTAAAAGAAACACATATCTTTAATTTAATCTTCAGTAGCCACAGTCACTCAGCTTCTAAACATTAGAATTATGTTAATTACTTTGGACACCAAGACCCTCGTTTCCTGTTACACATTGCTGGTTGAGTGTGTTGGCCTTACCCACAGCAACTACCCAAAACTCAACCCTGCTAAAATATAGCTCCATTGAAGGCAGTGTAGCATGCTCTGGTACTGCAGTCAGTTCCTATCATAGCTGACACAGGCTGCACTATTTTCCTCAAAAATATTTAAACTTCTGTCATAATGGTCCTGTAAGAGAATTGCTTCCTTGCTTCTGTTAGCCTTTGATCTAGTAATGCCATCAAAATATCAAGTCTGTCCATATCAACATTTGCCAGGAAAACATATGACAAAACCATTGCTGTCCAGGAAGATAAAAAAGAATCCACGTTATTTTCTTAATGAGGGTACTGATAAAAATTACAGATTAAAAGACAAAATTATGTAACAATGTGGTGCAGCATATATGGCTTACATTTCTCCTCCAACTGGAGACTTTAGCACTATTTTAATTTACAAGCTCTTAAGAGAGTCTGTGTTTGTTTGTTTGGTCTCTTTTTTAAAATCTGGTTACAACACTTCACTCCTAGCTGCAGAGCTAATCATGCTTTGCACCTATCTCTCCCACCTTTTATCAGAAATTATAGCCTTTGTGGCCAGATTTCTCCGTAGCAGTTGCACAAAACGTGCAAACCAGTTTTTTAAAAAAATGAAAGGGATAAAGGACTGCAAACCACTGAATTCACACCTAGAGAGCTCAGCTTTGAGGGCTACCTGATAGCACACTGTACTTACTTTATTGCAAAGAGGAAATGAGATAGGGTCAATATCTGACATACCAAGGAAAGTCAGTAATTGTTTTTACCTAGAAACACACTGTGGCTTTATAAATGGTATATTCATCATCCACACTGAACAGAAGGAGAAACTAAGGTCATCAAGACTGATTCATGTTCCTGAACCAGCTACAGGGCAAAACCTAAATTTAATCCTGGGTTTAGTTGACCACAGAGTGAACATTTTTATTCACCACCTTATTTTTCAAAATAAGGTTTTGCTGTTACTAATCCAAACTAGGAGAAATAGCACTGGGTTTGGGGGCTTGACTATTAATCTTGCTGGTCAACTTGATTAGGGTTAAGACATGCCCAGGGAGAGGCTGTGAAGTGTTGACCATTCAATGAACTGAACTATTAAAGAGTGCAGGGTCGAATGTGCCATGAGGAGGTGGGGTCTCTGTAAAGGAAGTACACCACTGGGGCGTTTTTGAAGACTCCATCTTTTCTTTAACTCTTTTTCTCTCTGTAGTTGCTGCAGCCATGAGGTAAGCAGGTTTCTTCAGCCATGTTCTGCCATGATGTGTCGGGCTCCCCGCAGGCCTGAAAGCAAAGGAAGTGGCCGCAGAGTGAAATCTCTGAAGCTGTGAGTCATGTAGACCTTTCCTCCTGTAAGCAGTTCGTGTCAGGTACCTTGTCACATTGATAGAAAACAGATCAACCAAGGGGAAATGTGAAAGCTTTGAATACCTTTTAATTTGAATCCCGGAAGTTACCTTACCCCTACCTGGAGATAGGCGGCCCTTACGGGAAGGCACAGCAACCCTGGCACTGAAGTCCATCCTAGCGGTAAAGACAGGTCTCCTCACATAACAGGAGTTGGTGGCATGCAATTCAAGGTGCGCGCACCTCCTTCTTTCCATTATGTGATCCACTTTGTCATTTTCATTATGACTTCACATCATTTCCCCTCCTAATTTTCAAGTTTTGTGGACTTGGCCTAATTAGCTTTTATCATGGCTAAAATTTGACTAAAGCAATTTCATATTTTCTTCCTGTTTTCAGTGAGTTGGAACTAAAAATGTAAAAACTGGACAAGCAACCACAGTTCTTCAGAGTCCCACACACCAGGTCCACAGATACTTTTTTCTCAAGTATTAATTGTTTCATGACAGAGAAAGCAATAACTATTCACAGTACAGATTTCAATGAATTGTTTGATTTGCACTTACAAGACTTCCTAGCTGATGCTTATCAATTTTAAAACAATCTCTAGAAACAAAATTCACATGCCACCTACTGTCTTAGGTCAAGGTTCCCTATAGACAAAGCCAAAGACAAGGATTTAGATATCAGAGATTTACTGAGAATGTGGTCTTCACAAAATACCTGCAAAGAATTGGAAAACAGGAAAGGAGGGGGAATAAGGAGCCTTTACTTGAGGTATAGGTGTTAGGGTGGTGGGTAGGGTGAGAAAGGCATTGCCCTGGGGTGGAAGTCATATCGCAGAGCAATCCTTTCCCTCAGCAAGGGACCAGGCTTCATGAACACCACCAGACCATCTCTGGCTGCTGGATGTACTGGCCTCCTTCTGGGAATTGCTATGAAGTCAGCCTCAGCAGCCAAGGATCATTTCCAGAGTATGTTCACAAGTGTATACTGTCAAATACAGCACCAAAAAAATCTGCTAGAAAAGGGATCTCACTGGTGACATGAGCATTTTTCAGGCATCCCAACATGTGGTCCCGCATGCAGACATTTTAGGATGCAAGTTCCTGGTCCCCACCTTGGATCCACTGAATCAGAAGCACTGCTCTGGAAGCAGCAAGCTATTGCCACAACCTTCCAGATGCTGCGGATGCACTGAGGTTGGAGGAGCACTGGCTGGCAAGTGCCTTCCGACGAGTTACTGTAGACAGCACTATTGCAATGGTCTGAAGTTAGCATAAAATTGTTGAAACTTGAAACTGCTAAAAAGAATTTTGATTCAGATTTCTGCAAAAGACAACCCTATAAACAATGTCTACCTTCAATTAGCCACATGCGTTTCCACAACTTGATTTTCTTTTACTTTCCTGTTAATTATCTGGACTCTTTCCATGGAGGCCTTTTAATAAGATTTCATTAGTTTCTCTCACTCATAGGGTCATCAAGCTCTCCTCCTTCCAAGGGCGAGATTTATAGCCTGATAAAGATGTTTCCTTATATTCTTTTACCTTCTGGAATACTGCACTGACATTTTGCAACCATTTGCTCTGAATGGATTTAATTTTCCTATGTATTATGGTTAAGATGTCCCCCAAAGTCTATGCTCACAAGTAGGGCTTTGGGGAGCTGATTGTGCAAGTGAGGGTTGATAGTCATTGTGGTTCAGTCTGTGGTTGACCAGCTGTTAGGAAATAGGATCTGATGGAAAGAGGTGGATCACCAAAGGCATGGTCTGGAACTGTTTTTCTCTTCCTTACTTTATTTTTTCCCTTTGGTCTCTCTGGCTCACTCTGTCTGTCTGTCTTTCTGTCTGTCTGTCTGTCTGTCTGTCTCTATCTATCTATCTCTTACTCTCTTGCTCTCTGTTTCTCTCTCTCTGTCTCTATCTCTCTGTCCCTCTCAGTCTTTCTTTTTCTCTGTCTCTCTCTATCTCTCTGTCACTCTGTCTCTCATTCTGTCTCTATCTCTCTGCCTTTCTCTCTTTCTGCCTCTCTGCCTTCTCTCTCTGTCTCTGCCTCTCTCTCTCTCTCTCTCTCTCTCTCTCTCTCTCTCTCTCTCTCTCTTTCATTCCCCACCTTTCTTTCCTTCCCCCCGCAACCCTTTTCTCTCTGCTTCCTGCCTCCTTGCCAGGTACTGTTTCTCCTCTGCCCTGCTCCTTGCAGACCTTCCTCAAAGACAGCTGACTATGGAATTAAACCTCTACACACTTTGACCCAAAATATATCTTTTCTCCTTTAAATCATGGCTGTTGGCTATTGTGTCTCCATGATGAGAAAGCAAGTAAGATACAAATCATGGGAGGAAAAAGAAGCATCCTGCAATCAAATGTTTCTTGATCTCTCTTGTCCTACAGTCCAGCTTCTTGGGCTGAGCAGGTCCTGACCCCTCATCTACTTGATCATAGAGAGAGCCCCTGTACCCCTGACTCTGACCATAGAAGCCTGTCTGATAAATCCCCCTGCATAACATATACTAGGTCTGATCCAAAATATGGTCAATGTTTAAGTTAAAAATAAAAAAATCATAATCCCATTAATTCCCCTCACTTCAAACACCCATGCCATTGTTCTCGCTGCTCTCTGAAGCAGTTCTGGAAGTCTTTCTTGTTCCTTTGCAGGGCTCTCTCAATGTCTTGAATCAATTCAAAACATTTCCAGCAACTTCTGTCAAATAAAAACATTACAGTGTTTCTTCATCTGCCTTATTATCTAATCTTGACTTCTGACTCTCCCTCAAAGTCAAAATGACAATGAAAGTTAAATGAATAAATATAATCTATTGATTCTATTCTTAGAGAGAACCTTAACTAATCCATAGTTTGGTGGAGATAAGTTCTGGAAAAACAAAATTATAAGGACAATTTCTCTAATACATTTTATGGTTCCCAAAGCTGGATCTCTAATCTGTTGAGATTTAAAGTATCCCTTTGTGTCTCTTTCTGATACTATAGGGACTAGTGATAATCCACCATGCTAACTGTTCAAAGAAATAGGCTACACAGGTCCATTTGATACTTATAATTCACTATTGTTTTATGAACTGAATTTAATGACACAATACTTTTAAGGATTTCTGGAAGACTAAGAAATATAATGGCCTTTGCTATTTGTTCTTAGTGCCTCTGGACAAACTAATAAAGGAAAAAAAGAGTGACCTCAAAGATGTGTATTCCCGGGGTAGGGGAGATAGCTCAGTGGAATAAGTGCTTCACTGGCCAAGCGCAAGGGCCTGAGTTCAATCCCTGGTTTCACAAAAAAAAAAAAAAAAAAAAAAAAAAAGATGTGTATTCCCAAATATGCGTGAACAGCCTAATAGCTTCTAAGTTTGCGCTGAAGAAAGAATATTCTCAGCTGGAGCTGAAGGGCTGAAATTAGGGTGGAGAAAAGCAAATACAAATCCTCCTCATCCCACTGGATAAATTGCAGCTCAAATTTAATACTCAAACTCAGAAGGAATCTGCTGTTAAAGTGAAGATGCTGGTCAGAAAAGAATGAGATCCTATAAGTTGGCATGAAGATAGAGATGTCTAGAAGGATCTCATGAGACTGGTGACACTGAATTCCTAAATTGTGATGAGTTTATCTTGCCAGAGTAAGAGTCTTCCCCACCCCCACGACATCTCTTCCTGTTGTGCTGGCTCTCATTTCTGCCTGAGGAAATGAATGCGTCCTTCCAATGACCCTCCTTATCCTGACCTTCCTTCGGCACCCAACCTGATCAGTCATTTCTTCTCTGGGCCTAAAGCCAAGAATTGAATTTCAGAAGGCTCCTACAGATGAGGTACACAGTGTGACCCACAAAGAAAAGAGTTTCCCTCCCCCACAAACTTTCTGAGTCATGTAGTTCCTACAGAGATTTGGATTTTAAAATCCATTTAAACAATGGATTTAATGGTGTGGGAAAATAGTGGAAGAAACATAAAACTATTTCACGATGAATTTCTTGAGATGGGCCCATGAAGCAGAGATGCTGACTTCAGTTACAGCTTGTGAGGTCAAAATACTGTGCTAAGGTTCTTTAGCTCATGGACTGAACTGTGGATCAAAAGACCATCCACAGTGAATAAACTAGAGGGGCCTCATACTCCTTGAGTTCCTGTTGGTGAGGATACTGAAAGATTTGAGCTGATAGAAGTGCTGGAGTGGACCTACCACTGACAGGATGTTGATGTATTTTTCACTAATACATTAAGAGATTTGTGAGGGGAGAACAAGCATCTTTCAAAAACTATATCATTTCTCTTCTCTGTATTCTAGAACTTACCATAGGGACCACAATCATTCAGTTGGGAAACTTGAATGCAATGGGTAAAATTGTAATCTAGAGTGGTAGCGGCCACATGGCAGCTATCAACTGCCAAAGACTAGGTGAGTTTACTTATCATAATTATCATATTATGCAAAGCAATGATCAGAATAGTCTAATCCATGTAGATCTATGGCATTTGCTAATTAATGATGGTTTTCCCAGAAGTTAAATGGGTAGAAATTCTGCTAAATTTCTACTGGATCTATATAACCATAAAATTCTGGACAAAAGCCCTCAACCTATCTAAAATTATAACAACAGAGAATCATAGCAAATTTCCAGAACTTACCTAGAGGAAGGACCCTGGAGCACTATCAAAAAGATAAACCATTAATCCTTGTCCTATAACCCCCCAGAGACTGTAATGGTAGACACATTGTGTCAACTTAAGAAGGGTAAAAGCTTAATTAAGTGACACAGCAAGAGGCACAGGTCCTCGCTTTGTAAATATCCTGAGCTTGTGGGAGAAGAGGGCAAGAAAATAGTGTGAGAAGAAAGTTGCATACAATATAGGAGAAGATAAGAGGTGCACCTCTCCCCTTTTTGTGTTCTTGTTGCTGTTGCTGCCTTCTGCCACCTTAAACTGTCATGCCACCTTGTGCTGTGCCACCCTGCCTTGGAGACAGCTGACCATGGACTAAAACCTCAACAGACTGGAAGCTAGCTTTCCTTGCTTAATTTTGGGTGTTGAGAATTTTGTCCTGGCAATAAGAGAAAAGTAACTAAGACAGAATTTGGTACCAGAGAAATGGGGTCTTTCCTGTAACTATACCTGGCCATGTGGTTCAAGAGCCTTTGGGAATGGCTCGTTCGAAGAGGAGGAAAAGGCTCAGAGATATCACCTGAAAGAGTAGAGCTGGAATTCCTTAGGCTGCTCTATATGGGAGATTCTGGACAGAGCTAAGAGACCAGAAGGCTGATAGAAATCCTTCCAATAAAGACCAGGCTTGGGCGGTTTCTTCTGAGAAGGACTGCATTTGGTGCTGGGCTTCCGGATGTTGTCCAGCATGTTATGAGTTGACAAAAAGTTTGCCTGTATTTTGCTCATGTTCAGAAACTTTGCCTGGGACTGAGATTAAGGATAGTGGACTAATTAATCTGGCAGAAGAAATTTCAAGGCAGTCTAATGTTGAGGCCTTGAAATTTCTTCTACTAACTAATGATATTAGTTGAGGGCTTTTTAAAATTTTATTTTAAGGATCAAAGGAACAAAAGCAATTAACAAGAATAAAGACAAAAACAAAAACAAAACATCATAAGACAACAAAAATGGTACAGAGCTTCAAATTACTGGTCAAAGTAATAATTTTAAGCATGAATTGCTACCTTCAAAAACCTGATAGAAATTAGTAATAGAATCATCTTAGCTACCCTGTGTATGTACTTAATTGATTTTTCCTCTTCATTTTTTTCCTCTAATTTCTTCTTACTCTCGTCTCACTTGTTTATTTCTTTCCCTTTTACTATATCTCCGATTTTGTGCAAATTAAAACAACACTGAGATTCCATATCATTCCAGAAAGAATGGGTATGATAAAGAAATCAATGGAAAACAGATGCTGGAGAGGCTGTGGGGAAAAAGGAACACTTTTCCACTGTTGGTGGAAGTGTAGACTAGTACAACTTCTATGGAAATCAGTGTGGAGCCACATTAGCAAATTAAGATTAGAAATACCATTCATGGGACCAGGGATATGGCTCAGTAGAATAGGCACTTGCCTGGAAAGTGTGCAAGACCCTAAGTTCAATCCCCAGTTCTACCAAAAAAGAAATAATAGAAATACCATTCCCCTCCTGGGTATTTTTCCAGAAGAAATAAAAACATCATGCCACAGAGATATAAGTGCACCCATGTTTATAGCAGGACCCATGTTTACCATAGCTAAATCTTAGAAACAACCCAAATGCCAATCATCTGAGAAATGGATAAAAAAGGTGTGGTATTGTTAAACAATGGAGTATTACTCAGCTACAAAGAAAGATAAACTTGAGGCTTTTATAGGTAACTAGAAGCAATTAGAGGCTATACACATAAGTTAAATAAATCATACCCACATGTGTAAACATCATATTGTCTCCCTAGTTTAAGAGCCTGAAAGAATAAATAAAATGTTCAATTCTTTTAGCCAGATCTATGTTAAGAATCAGGGACAGAGAACCCAAAAGAATGATTTAAAATGTGGTAAGTTTGGTCAGAAAGAAAAGTCCAATAAAGTTGTGAAATATAAAGGTAGAGGTGAGGATATCACACTTTCTGAGAAGAAAAAGGGAAAATAGAAAACATTCCCTGGGGGCATCATTAATAACAGTAAGTCTTCATCCTTTGAAGCCTACAAAATACAAAAATGAAAGGCTTTGCTTTAAAGAGAAAGCTGCAGAGCACCATGTTCCAGAATGATGGCAGCATACAAAAATTTGTTTTTGAGAATAGGATTCTGAGTGTACAGAATCCAGACAGGAAAGCCTGGCTAGTGCTCCAGCTGGCAGCAAAGCTTGGTGTCATCCATGTGGTTCTGGTTTTAACTTTACACAGAATGCAAGATTTGTGCAGTTAGGAAAGATTCCACTCCAATTTCAGAAGGCCTGGGGGGGGGTCAGGCAGTGTGTCCCTGAGAGGGCAGTATGTGAAGTTGTGAGGGTAAAGCCAAAGGTACAATGGAAACCCCAGAAGTTTTGGAAAGCCAGGAACATAGATCATCTTAGGAAAGCTTCAAAGGAGGAGAAAAAAAAGAGCCTAAGAGAAAAGCCATTGGAGCTGCAGCCCCCAAAAGTGTCCTGGGGTGGAACCATCTAAGCCCTTTGGGGCTCCAAATTAGCCACAGATTGCTTCAGATGCTGACATGGAACTCCAGGTTTTATGTTTGACCTGCTGGATTGTGAACATTTTTGGTCCCAATCCTTTGTATCTATCTGTGTATACCTTTTTGAATGAAAATGTTTATCTTGTGCCACTGAATGCTGGTAGTGTTTAACTTTTAATTTGTGCAATGGCTTGCATCTTGCTTTAGTTCTCAAGAGATTTGAGCGTTGGACTTTTCAGCAATGCTAAAACCATTAGGACTTTGGTACCTCTTAGAGATGGATTAAATGCCTTTTTCATAAATGAATGTGGATGAGTCTTTGGGAGGTGGGGGCAGCATGTTATGGTTCTAATGTAATAAAATGTTGATAAACAGTGCAGGTTCTTGAAGATTTTCAAACCTGTGTTAAAATCTTCAAGCTGTGAAATGATAAGAATAAGCATGTCTTTGTATCTGGAAACTAGTTTAAAGACATGCGACTGTTACCAAGTTGACAAAAGTTGGACAAAAGATGGTGCATCAACTTGAGAACTGAGAAGTTTATTTTTTTTTCCATTTATTTTTATTTTATTAAAATACAAATGTCAATCAGACAGTTTCAAGACACCTTAACCATACAGAGTCGATGAATTAATACATTGCAAACTGTTTTCATAACGTTTTGGTATTGTACAAGGTGCATACATGAAATTATATTTACAGGTTTTTTTATAGCTGAATTATATCAA
>PVKA01032805.1:0-24964 GCA_004027165.1 Ctenomys sociabilis
TTAGTGCTGGAGCCCTAGGTGGATGGAAGATTAGCATGGAAGCCTGCTCCTGAGATGTGTCCCTGGGAGGCCTCTCAGGGGAGATCCCCCGAGCCTGCACAGGATGCCACCCTCTCCCTTGGCCTGCCTTCAAACTTACATCAGCTTCAAAATGCTCCTTGTCTTTAAATCTTGTTGTTTTTTAAAACATCTCGTGTTTCATGTCCCTGACCCTTTTGCTGATGAACTCTCCCGACCTTCATGGTGCCCAGTGGGGAGCCTGGAATATACTTGCTCACCCTGATTCAGGCCCAGGCACCAAAGAAACCTCCTAGGATCCCAGCTGTGTAGAGAAGCCACCCGAGTCCTCTTGGCCATGGGAGCCAAGCAGAGGCTTGGTAAGTGCTTGCCCTGATGGTGCCCAGGTGGCACACAGAGAAGCCTGGGCTAGATGATTGCCTGATGAGGGACAGTGTGGACAGAGGGCCCACCCTCTCAGCCATCCCTGCCAGGACCCTGGGGATGGGAAAATGGAAGGCCATCAGGCGCCCAATTCTTAGGATGTGGGACTTCGTTTTGGTGGGGTTTTGTTGTTGTTGTTGTTTTTAGATGGTCTCACTATGGTGTGAAAACTGGCCTTGAACTCGCTTACTGTGTATTCTAGGTTGGCTTCAATGAATGCATGTGGGCGTGTCAGGGCCAGAGGCTATGCTCACTGCCATCGCTGAGGAGCACCTGTAGAGTGCACTCCAGGAGCCAGAACTCCAAGCATACTTGGCTGACCGTCATTGGCAGAAGAGCAGCCCTGTCCCACCCCATAATTTGCCTATTCACGTCCTTCCCTACCCTCAGCTGATACAGTCAGGTCATTCCTCAATAAACCGGATCAGTGCCATCAGCCTGGGCTCCAGAGTCCTCGTCACACTTACCACAAATACATTCAGAAAATGAAGTTCAGATCACTGGGCGTGGTGGCGCATGCCTGTAATCCCAGCACTTGGGAGGCTGAGGCAGGAGGATTGTTGTGAGTTCAAGACCAGCCTGAGCTACAAAAGTGAGCTTAAGGCCAGCCTGAACTGCATAGTGAGACCCTGTCTCAAAAAGACAAAAAAAAAGAAAAAAAAAGAAAAAAAAATTAAAGTTCAATTCTACCATTCTACCATTTCCTTTCTAAAGAACCCTTTCAAGGAACAGGAAAACCCAACTCAAACTAGTTTAAACAATGTCCCAGGCAGGTCCGGTAGTTTATGCCTATAATATCAGCACTTAGGAGGCTGAGGCAGGAGGATCTAAGGCCAGCCAGAACTACATAGTGAGTTTAAGACCACCCTGGACTGTATAGAGGCCCTGTCTCTGTGTAAATAAAGACACTGTTTTCCTGGATCTTGGCTTCTGATTCCACAAACTGAGTTCAGTTTGTGCCTTGTGCCACCTGGTGCTTGCCCCTTGACTATACCTGATTCTTTAGGGAATGGCATAAAGCTGGTTCTGCTTCATGGTCCTCAGAAGGAATTGGATTTTGGACTCCTATTGTTTTAACTCTCCAGTTGATGATCTTTGCTCTGGCGACCTTAGCAAGTGCCTCTGTCCAGGCGAAGCCCTGATATTTGCTGCTTCTGCATCCCTGTTCCTGGGTGGCACCCCAGCTCCCTGGTATAGTCACACAACCTCCCTCCCAGGTTAAGAAGGTCCTCGCCAGTATCTGTGACTAGGCCTTCTCATCCGTCTCCAGTCCACCTCACACCAAGCCTTAAGATTTACTTTGAAATGTCCAATCTTTTATCTTCTCAGTTATAACCACCCCATGCCAGAATAGACTATTCCTTTGTCTATTTTCTGTTTATGTACCAGCTACTCTGTGTCCACAGCCTCCGAGGAGAGAGTACTTGAAACCTTCCCTTATATTATGAGGTTTTACATTCCTGCCTGCTTTGCATCTACGGAAAGCAAACAGTGCTCTCCTGTGCTTCCAGAGACTCTGAATGAAAGCTCTGTATGAAAGCTCTGTGTGTTCTCACTGGGGGGGGGGTCTTTGTTTATTCCTATGGAGTGAATGATCTCTGCATTTCCCAGTGGGTTTATAGCTCTGTGGGTGCGGCATTAGCTGCAAGCTGTGAGTGGCAGCTGGGCAACAGCACAGGGACAGCTGCAAAAATGTGTGCTGATGATGTTCTCGGAGGTCCTAGTTCCACTAGTGGCTGAGGGTTTATTTAAATTATTATTATTATTATTATTATTATTATTATTATTATTATTGAGACAGAGTCTCACTATGTATTCAGGCTGACCTCAAACTTATGATGATCTTCCTGCTTCCGCCTCCTGAGTGCTGGGACTACAGGGACAGTGTGCTGCCACGCTTGGCTAAGCTCTTTTGAGGCCAAACCTTCCCCATACCCCATAGAATAAGGGGCAAGGTGCTTTCTGCACTCAGGTGGAGAAGCCTGGAAGACCATTATGCTTTGGCCACAGGTGACCAAGTCCTGGTCTGGAAAAGCTCCAGGGCCCCGGGTGATACTCTTGCTGGCCCAGACAGACAGGCAGTTTGCAGGGCTCTCCCAAAGCTTTGTCATCACCATTTGCATGCTCAGCTGCCATTCTGCAAAGCAGGGCACACCTGACTGCCTGGACCACCAGCTGGCATGGTGCCATCCCAACCAGCCCTCCCCACAGAGCTGCTGGCCTCTGTGTTGAGCCCAGTTGGCAGCCCTGCTGCCTGCCTCTTGGTCAGTTTGCCTAGTTTATTTCCAAAATACCTTCTTTCTGCTTTACAGACAGAGTTTTTATTTCCCTCTCTACAAATGGCTTCTGGGCTCTTCTCTGGGCTGGATCCAGTCCCAGGGTTTAGAATACTGAGTTAGGACAGAAGAAATAAAGATAGGTAGAAAGGAGACAAACAAATTATAATTTAAAAATTATACTTACTGTTTTTTGAATATTTTATTTATTTGGAACAGAGTCTAGCACACAGCTCAGATTAGTAGTGATCCTCCTGTCTCAGCCTCCCCAGAGCTGGGATTACAGCTGGGATTACCAGTATGCCCAGTTTTGGGGTCAGCACAGCATGTGCTACCTGGGATCAAACCTAGGCCCTTGTGCTTTCCAGGCCAGCACTTAGACCACTGAGCTATCTCCCCAACCCCTAAAAAGTGTACTTTTATTTTTTATTTATTTATTTTTATGTATTTGGTACAGGGTCTCACTATATAGCTGGGACTCATGGTGATCCTCCTGTTTTCAGCCTCCTCTGTGCTGTTTTCAGCCTCCCCAGCTCTGGGGTTACAGGTACACACCACTACACCTAGTCTCAAGTCACCCCTCAGCACAGCATGCAGTGCTCAGGATTGAACTCTGGACCCTGTGCTTGCCTAAGCATGCACTTAGTCTGCTGAGCTATCCTGCTGGCCCTGTCCTTTTGAACTGGGCCTGGGTGGTGCCTATCCTAATTGCCCATTTTGGATAGTTTAGCAGTTTAGAGAGAACCTGTCTCAAAAACACACAAAAACGGGTATAGAATGTAGCTCAGTGAAGAAAGGCTTTAATCCCTAGTACCACCACCACCAAAATACCAAATAAAGTAAAAGAAAATATTCTTTTAAGAAAACTGCAGTGCTAGGAATACAGCTCAGCAGCACAGCACCTGCCTGCCAAGTGTGAGGTCCTGAGTTTGATTCCCAGTTCTGAAAAACCAAAAACAAGAAAACCCTTCAACTTTAAGACACAAAGTTACCCAAGGTTACAATGTCCTTCATGCCTAGGCCTGTTTTGTGTCTAAATTCACTCCTAAATTCCAAAGAGTCTTAAAGATACATTATGTCTGTAAACTGGGCCTGTGTTTTTTTTCTGATCCTATAAATCCACAAATTCCACACACTTTGACCTCAAGGAAACAGCACCACAAATCAGGGAACCTTATCTCTAAATTTCAAAAACATGGGGACAGTTTGGATTTTAACCTAGACCATTCATAGATAACCTAATGGATACGAAGAAATTCCCCCCCCGAGTCACCCATCTTGAGGATACCCCAAAACCTGTTTAGCACCCAGCCCTAGCTGACAGTGTGCCTCGCGGTCAAGTACCCTCAGGTTTCTGGTCTTTGACTGCCTTTAATAATACTGTCGCATGCTGAAATGCTTTGTGTGATGAGACTTGGTGACCTACTACTCCGTGGTGGGAGTTTGGGGATGAGTTGAGATGCTCATCTCTTCCGGGCGGACCTCTTCGGATCCCATGCAGGGACAGTATCAGCGCACTTCTAGGGATGCTGCTTTTATTTTTTATCTTTATTTTATTTTATTTTTTTTGTGAACCTGGGGATTGAGCTCAGGCCCTTGCACTTGCCAGGGAAGCACTTATTCTACTGAGCCATCTCCCCAGCCCAAGATGCTGTTTTTAACCCAGGGAGTTGTGAAGCCTGCAGTGTCAAGTTGTGTGTTCATAGGCTGCTTGGTCAGGTGTGGCTGCAGGAGGGAACATGGGACAGGATTACAGAGGGAGAAAGTTTAGTATACTACATTGCAGACAGGAGGCCTTACCTACCACGAAGGTCACATGGGACAATGTAAGGGTGGTCAAGAGTCAGTAGACTAGGATGAGGGGAGTGATCAGGCCTTCATTTCTTTGGAGTTTCTGAGGGAGAGGCAAGACAACGGGGCAGGAGAACCGAGTGACCAGTTGAGGACTGGCCAATAGGAACAGTTCCAGGCGAAAGGTAGGTCTGGCGGGAGGAAGGTAGCTGGGGTGCAACCGGCCCCTGTGGTAGTCTGGCTGCCAGTGGGTTAGTTTGCATATGAAAAGCATGTGGGGGTGGGGCCTGGGCAGGGTGAGTCCCTGAGGATGGGCAAGCCTAGAAGGGACAGTCTCTCCCCAGCTAGGAAGAAGTTTTTTTAATGTAAAAAATCTAATAGGCAGAAAATATACACAGTGCACTCACTAATAACACCTTCTCTTTTCCAGGACAAAAGTATGCCTTAATATTTACATACTGAAATAATTCACTTACGAGATTTTGCCAATACTGAAAATCTGCTCAGGTTTTAGCTCTGTAACTTCTGTGATAAAGACAAAAATAAAAGGGAAGAAAAACTGAGTCTGTCCCAGGACCCCGTGGTGTGGACCACATCCGCGTCACCGTCAGCATCGCCTTTGTCTCCACAGCTTCCACAGCTCCCCGCAATGCTTCCCTCCGTGTTGGACTCCTGTTGTTTCTTTAGGGGTCAATCCAAGACCGTGCTGCTGATAAATTCATTATGAAACCCCTTGCTCTCATATTCCAACTCTTTTCTCTTAAGAAATGTACATATTTTGACGCAGGAACCAGTGTCTTTGTCTATTCTTCAGCACTTAGCATTCAGTAACAACTAGTGAGCAGCGGCGGCATCAAGAACCTTTTGCAGCAAATGGTGCTTTCTTATAAGCTAACACAACATCGAATCTTTTTCAAGGCTACACAGATTATCATTATTTATATCATTTAAAATTTAAAAAATATTTTGTTTATTTATTTGGCACATCTCACCACGCAGCTCAGACACCTCGTGACTTAGCCTCCCTAGTGCTGGGATTACATGTCTGGTTCTGAGGCCGGCAAGGGCATGTGGCTCCGAGAATTGAGCCAGGGCCCTTGCTCTGACCAGGTAGGCGCTTAGACGGCCTACATGGCCGTTATTTCCCCAGCCCACAATATCATCATCATCATCATCATCATCACCAGCAGCAGCAGCAGCAGCAGCAGCATGATGTACCAAGGATTGAACACTCAACCTTGCGCTTGCCAGGCAGGAGCTGTGTATCATTAGTATTTTAATTTTTTTTTTTTTTTTGTCTTTTTGAGACAGAGTTTTGTTATGCAGTTAAGGCAGGCCTTCAACTCACTTTGTAGTCCAGGCAGGCTTGAACTCAAGATAGTTCTTGAGTTGCTAATGTTTTAATTTAAAAATATGCTCATCATGCAACATTTTGAAAATTTTTTTTATTTTTAACAATCAAAAAGAAACATTTAAAACTATTATTAAATTAGCAGTCAGAGAATTTACATTAAATTAACTTTAATATTTAAAAATATTTTGAAATATTTATCCAAAACTGAAAAAAATAACAACATGCCACCCTTATGCGAAATTATAAACTCTCTTTCCCTCTTCCTCTCCAGTGTACTGCTGGGGACTGAGTGCCGGGTTTCAGGCATAATAGGGAAGTGCTCTTACCACGGAGCTATATCCCCAGCCCAAATTGTACATTTCTAGTTACTTTCCTCTGTATCTTTCCAAGAGGATCTCTGTGTATACAAATACATAGATTAAACTGTACACAAATACATTTTTGGGGGTGAGGTCTGGCCTTGAGCTCACCGTGTAGTCCAAGTTGGCCACCACGCCCTGCTCACAAATACATTTTTAAAAAGTAATTTCAACTTGTCAAAATATCAAATGACTAAGCTTTGGCTTAGTGTTGCATTTCAGTTGCTATGAAGGTGAATAGGCATAGCATGAATACAAAGAGTTTTCCTGGTGTCCTAATAACCTCTCCCTGTTGAGAAAAACACTGAGCTCTGTAGTCAGTGATATATTGGGGGAGCCTGTAGGATAGCCCATTTCTGAGATCCTAGACTGTTTGCTTGGTGAGGAAGTGAGGGAATCAGGGACCCCTTCTCCAACCAGCTTCCAACATATATATATATATATATATATATATATATATATATATATATATATATATATATATATATATATTAAACAGTTTAAGAGTAGTGTGTGTAGATTCTTGAATCAACACACAGTATTTGGTTTTATATCATAGATCTTTAATATAAATGTAAAGTTTAATTCTCCTTTGCTAACTTTCCTTTAATAACATGAAGAAAAAAAAAACAACCCAAACTCTTATTTCAAGATCTGAAAGTCAAGACTGCTTTTCTATTTCTTCAGCTCCTAATAAGCACTGAGAAGCAATTTGCATCAATTCGCCACCTACTCCTTGGCATCCCCGATTCCTCCAGCAGTTATTGCGAAGGTGGCTTCATTTTCAGGCATCTCAGGGCTAACAGAATACAAGGGAACAGAAGTTTATAAAAAGCTCCATTTCTATAAATACTGCATTCATGTCACAGGCATCATGCTCCCATCAGTCTGAGTCTCCAGAGATATCTCAGATTTGGTACAGCTAAATTCTAACTGCAGAGTTTACTTAAAAGTATTATTAATCCCCCAAAACAGTTGTTTAACAAGTTCTCTGTGTAAGGTTCTGAATGTAAAGGAACATTACCCAAACTTGGAAATAGGCATACGAGACAACTAGATATTCTTCCATTGTGGTGTCATGCAGCAAGTGGACTCTGGGGGGCTTATCTGATTCTTCAGGACTGTGTACTTTTTCCAATCAGACTAATGTAGGGAAAAACTAAAGGAGTTTGGGTTTTTTTTGTTTTTTTGGTAGAACCAGGGATTAAACTCTTGCCCTTGCGCTTGCCAGGGAAGCACTTATTCCACTGAACCGTCTCCCTGGCCCCTCTAAAAAAAGAGTTTGGAAGGAAAGAAAAGATTGCTGAGAATCTGCAATGGAAAGATAGGTTGTCTAGCATGACCTTCCAGTTGTCCAGTTCTAGGAGCTCTGTGCCATCTGGGGCCTTTGGTCAATTTCATAACACTGTAAATTGTAGCTAATTAAGTGTAATGCCAATTAATCTTGTCCACAGAAATGTCAGTTATGTGAACTGGAATGAACTGATTATTGTTCCATGGACACTGGCTCATTCTTGATCAATTTATGATTCATTTCAGCATTCCTTATTGACCATACATGGCAAGTGTATATACTTTTATTTTTTTATTTGATTATAAAATCTTACTGGTTTCTTCATCAGCTATAAGTTAAATAAACTCTTTGACATCTTGTATTTGTACTACAGTATTGTTTAAATGCAAATTTTAGTATTTTTTCTACAACACTGTGGAGTGAAGGTTAATTTGTAGAAAACCAATAGCAATGCAGATGATTCTTGTCTGAAGACAAGGCAAAGTATTCCAGAATACAGCAACAGAAATGCATTTCATTGTTCAGAGGACCAATTGATTTCCTTTCAGCAGAAAGGAAAATTACAATTTATTGCTGGGTAGGGCAGTAACCAGTTTTGCAAGCAGCAGATTTATTTGAGCATGCCTTTAACTATAGAAATCTTTGTTCTTCAAACTATTGTTTGTTTCCTTATTAAGTAGTTGAATAAAATCTTTGATACATGCTCATTTTATATTTATTTGTAAGCTAGGCAAATTTTCACCATGTTGAAAAAATCATAGTTAGCATACACTAGATCTACTGATTGTATAAAAATGAGACAGGGTTTTTATTCTCAGTGAATCCATATGTGAGCTACAACAATACAAATATGCCAAATTCTGTGCTATAATTCAAAGTAAGCTCTGTTTTGTGAAATCAGTCTAAATGATGTAGAATTTGAAGAAGGGAGACATTATTCCTGTCTAGGTTGACTAGGAAAAACTTCAGTGACAATAAGTGAAGAAGCCTAAAGGAGGCAGAAACAGGACTATTCAAGAAAGAAGTAATAATATGAATAAAATTCAAGAATAAAAAAATCTATTTTGTGTGCAAGAAGGGGAATAAACAAGTTATATATAGGTGTATTGCATAGGAGGTACCGGTGGAACATACATGTAAAAGAATTCTGCAAGTAGTTGAAATCATTGCTTAAAGCCTGAATAAAAGTTAAACTAGAAATAGAAATTTGAAGATCACTGTCTGTGAAGGAGATCCAGCTGCTACTTTGGGCTGTTATTAAATCCATGCTCTGGTAACCCTGTTAGCTGCTTTTTAAACAAATATGTTAATTTTTAGGAAATAGATTCTCCTGTTTTATTTCATTTGAACTTTATGACAACTATGCCAGGCATGTGTTATTGCCCACATTTTACAGACAGAAGACTGGAGTTTGGGTAGAATCAATTTACCTGCAACCACACTACTGGTGAGTGAAGATACAAGAGTGCTATGGTCTGGATGTGGTTCGTTCTCAAGGGTCATGTGTCCGGAGCTTGGTCCCTAGTGTGGGCCCAAGAGAGGTGCTGCAGAAGGGACCAGCACAACGCTGAGGGATGAGCTGTCCTGAAACCTGAGCCTGACCCTGAGTTCTCTCACTTTTGGTCACTGAGGTTCTTTCCCTTACACACACTTCCACCAAGTGTGACATCATTTTATCAGGGCTTAAGAGGATGCTGGTGCCATGCCCTTGATTTTCAAAACTGAGAGCCAAATAAAGCTTTTTTCTTTATAAACAATCATCAGTAGGTATTTCATATAGTAATGAATGGATCATCACTAGAGACCAAGGTATTTGACTCCACAGTTCATATTCTTTATTTTTCTGTATTTAGGGCAGGGTCTATAGAGTCTCACTATGTAGATCGGACTTGTAGTGATTCTCCTGTTTTCAGCCTCTCAAGTGCTGAGATTACAGGCGTATGCACCTGTGCACCGCCACGCCCAGTCTCAATCGCTGCCTCAGCCAGCACCAAGGGTGGGGCCAGAACTATATGCTGGGAATCAAATGGTCGCTGTGCTCTAACTAAGCAGGCGCTTTAGTCTGCTGAGCTATCAGACCAGCCTCACGGTTCATGTTATTAATCATATTGCTTTTCAGGGTTTTTGTTTTCTCTACTTGATTGGGATTGAATCCAGGAAGCACGGGGCCATATCCCCAAGCCTTTTGTCTTTTTTTTTTAGATTTAATGTATTTGGTTGTTACAGGGTCTCATTACACAGCTCGGACTCAGTGATCCTCCTGCTTTTAGTCTCCGCAGCACTGGAATTACAGGCCTGTGCTACTACAACTGGTCTTGGAGACTGGCTCAGCCTGCCCTGGGGTCGGGGCTGGCACTGCATGTGGTGCCAGGGGTCGAACCGCGGTCCCTGCAGCTTGCCTAAACAGGCACTTTAGTCAGCTGAGCTATCTTGCCCACCCCTGTTGTCTATTATTTTTTTTTACACAAAATTTTGCTGAATTGTCCTGGCTGACCTTGAACTTTATCATCCTGCTTGGCCACTTGAAAAGCTGGGATTATAGGTATGTACCACCATGCCAGACTGTTGTTATTTCTGGATTTTATTTGGTGGGTTGTTTTCTTGGAAGGGTGGAGATCAGGCAGTGCGCCTCTGAGTGCGCAGTGGGTGAGCAGAGGGGTCTCCTCTGAGGATAGCAAATGGCCTGTACGAAGTTGGGGCTTGCTGGTCTAAAAATGGAGTAAGAAGTTTAAGTGGAATTACAAAACAATTTTTTGGCCTTATTGGAAACTCATTCAGGTACTTCAGATGGCAGCAAGTAAAATGAAAACTCTCTCTAGAGGTAAAATGGAATTGAAAATAAAGTCATGGAAAGTAATTATAAAGCTGAACTAAGAGTAGTTTTCTGTTTTTTCTTAATACATACTCAGAAAAAAAAACATACTCAAAAGCAATTTCTTTAGAAACTGAACTATTTGTATGATGTTTCATTTGTTGGTGGTTACTTAAAACTTGTTCTTCTTTTGGATTTTTTGTTTTTCATGTCTGTTGATCTCAGATATACTAAATGATTAAGGTAAGTGGGGCTGGGCTGGGGAGATAGCTGAGTGGCATAAGCACCTACCTGGCAAGGGCAAGGTCCTAAGGTCCTGAGTTTGATTCCCGGTACCAAAAAAAAAAAATGAGATTTTAATTTTGCTCACTTAAAAGTTTGAAAGAGAAAAAAGTATAGAATTGTGCAGTAATAGTAAGACATTTAATGAAAAGGGTTGCATTAATTCTATTTTTTTAATGTAATACTGGGAATTGATGAACCCAGGCTCTCATGCATGCTGGTTATTATTATTATTATTATTTTTTTGGTAGAACTGGGGATTGAACTTAGACCCTTGCACTTGCCAGGAAAGCACTTATTCCACTGAGACATCTCCCTGGCCCCGTGAACTACAAATTTAGACCATTTTGTATTTGATATACAGAAGTTAGGATAGATATACAGCTACTTTCACTTAATTCAGTGAGTAGAAAGATTTGTACTAACAGTGTTTCGACAGGATAACCACTAAGAATATAAAAATGTACAATGTATTAATTATTGAAACTGTCCTATTAATCAGTCTTGATACTGTCTCATTGCTATTTGTTTCTCAATAAAATAAAATTAAACTTCGGGGGCCAGGGAGATGGCTCAGTGGGATTTTTACCTCTCCCTGGCAAGCGCAAGAGCCTGAGTTCAATCCCCGGTTCCACAAAAAAAAAAAAAAATCCCTGTCCTTACAGAACTTACACTTGGGGAGAAGAAATACAGATAATAACTAATGGACATAATAAATATATCATGTGTTATATGTTAGAAAACCAGTGCTATGGGGAAAGAAAAAGAGCTGAGTAAGGGGGATTATAAGTGTGGAAGTTTGGAAGAGGTCAGTTGTAATTTTATTTTTTTCAGTTGCAGTTTTAAATCAGTAGGCCATTGTTGAGAAAGTAACATCTGATCAGACTGGAAGCAGGAACTATCCAGGTAAATGGCCATGTGGATATGTCTGTAGGTGAGGGAACAAGTGCAGATGCAGGAGCGTCCTGACCTGTTTAAGCCTGAGTGTGGGAGGTTCTATGACATGACACACATCCAATGGGGTCCTGTGTAACCAGAGACATGCATCTTTCATTCTGTTAAGATGAGAAGCCACTGGCAGAGGGTAAGCAGAGGACAGATGTGATCTTACTTTTATAAAGGTTCACTCTGGCTTCTGTGTTTAAAATGGATGTAGATGGACACTGTTTGCCTAACTGCTTGGCTACCTCTTGTATAAAGTGTAGACAGCAATCTTTACTTCTTAGAGTTGTTAAAAATAATGAAATACTACATAAAGTACTTGGAACAAGGCCTAGCATATACTAGCAGCTCAATGTTAGCTATTATTAGTGTGATTACCACTTTTTCTACTAAAAAAGATTTTCTTAAACTGGGCATAGTCCTGTATAAATGTAAGCCCAGATATTCAGGAGACCAGGGCCGGCCAAATAGCTCAATGGATTAAAGGGCCTGCAAGCAGGTACAGGAGCTTGGGGTTCAATCCTCAGGCCTACTGTGCAGACCCCACCTTTGGGGGTGCTGAGACAGCAATTGAGACTGGGTGTGGTGATACACACCTGTAATCCCAGCTCTTGGGAAGCTACAAACAGGTGTTATCACTATGAGTCTGACCTAGTAGTGAGACCCTGAACACCCTGTAGACCCTTCCCTAAAATAGAAAAAACAAAAAACCAAGATATGTAGGAGTCTAAAGCAAGAGGCTCAAAAGTTCAAGGCCAACCTGGGCAATTTAGCAAGATTCTGTATCAAAATAACTAACTAACTAAATAAATAAATAAATAGGGCTGGGAATATAGTTCAGTGATTCCATCCTTGACTAGCTTGTGTGAGGCTCTGGATTATACCTCCAAAATAAACAAAATTATTATTTTTATGGTTATACCACAAAAATAAACAAAATCATTTTTCTCAAGTCAAATGTAAGAAATCATTAGGAAGCAGCAGGAAATGGGTATATGTTGTATTGCAAACTAATTTTGATATTTTAAGCTCTAGTCTAATTTTGCTGTATTGATTCAAGTTTATGGAAATTCAACATAACAAACCTCCATGACATTTTACTGTTAAAAATGGTTGAGAAAGGTTCTCCAAGTAAATGATATTTAAATTGAAAATTGTAGCTGGTCATGGAGGCATATGTCAGTAGTCCTAGTAATTGGGAGGCTAAGGAAGGAGGATCATGAATTTGAGACCAGCCTGGGCTACATAACAAGCTCAAGGCCAGCTAAGGCAATGCATATAACCATGACTCAAAAACCAAAACTAGGAGCCAGGGAAATGGCTCAGTGTAATAAGTGCTTCCCTGGTAAGTGCGAGGGCCTGAGTTCAATCCCTGGTTCCGCCAAAAAAAAAAAAAAAAAAAAAACCACCAAAACTAACCAACCAAACAAAGCCCCCTGAAATCTGAAAAGCACATGCCTTAAGCTAAAAAAAAGAAAAGAGAATATATTCCCATTCTCTATACTTCTTCAGAATCTGTCACCCTCTTAACTAGAATTGATGTGACTTTATAATCTAGCTTCACCGTGGGCTTCGAAAGGTCAGGGATGAAGCATGTGTGCCAACAGAACCCCTGAGGCCCAGAGTGCTCATAGGGCCTTCCCAATCACTGAATGATTTCCGAGAAAGAAATTCAAACATGTAGCATCTGCCAGTGGAGTAATTATAGCCTCTCAAGAGCAGCGATTCTGTTTAAAACCATATGCACAGGAACGTGATGCAGAATAAGAAAATATTTACCTGTCATAAATCTTGGCAATTCGCAGTTCTCCTCTTCCCTTTCGCAAGCTTATTCTTGTTGTTGAAGCATGAGCCAGAATATGTCCCCCAATAGGTTTTTTGGGGTCTGCCTGAAAGCTGAATTAATAAAACACCTTTTCAGGTTCCATGATATGCACTATATATAGCAAGATTAGTAATGACAAGGCAATGTTTCCATGGAGGATGGCAGGCTTGGAGTAGGTGTGTATTCTGAATAGGTAGAGGCTTGTTCATAAGCTCTTGAGGGGACCTGGGGTTAGAGCTACTGTTATACCCCACTGCCACCTAGTTTAGACTTCTAAGATTCTAATAGTGACGGGTTCTGTTTTATTTGACAGTTAAAAAAATTATTGAGAAATCACAAAATATTTTCTGTCTTAGGATAATTCTTGGAGATAAAAAATGTTCTTTATAAAATAGTAATAATTCATTCATCAGAAATATTTTTAGGGTTGGGCAGATACCTTAGTAACCTAAGCACCTGCCTGGTAAGTGCAAGGCCCTAGGTTAGATTACTGGTACCACATGCTGTCCCAGCCCTGTGCTGTGCCAGCCACTGAAACCAGGCATGGTGGTGTAGCCCAGTGCTGGCAAGGCTGAGACAGAAAGATCACTATGAGCCCAAACTGCATAGCAAGACCTTGTACCAAATAAATACATAAATAAATAATTATTAAAAAAGAAATACTGTTAGCCGGGCATGGTGGCACAGGCCTGTAATCCCAGCACTCAGGAGGCTGAGGCAGGAGGATTGTTGTGAGTTCGAGGCCAGCCTGAGCTACAAAGTGAGCTTAAGGCCAGCCTGAGCTGCATAGTGAGACCCTGTCTCAAAAAGACCAAAAGAAAAAAAAAAGAAATATTGTTAATATTTATTATGTATTATGTACTATTCTAGTTTAACAAATAAGAAGCACCCAGCCATTTCCCATGATGCTATGTAAATGAAAAGCAGATGGAAGCCAGGAATAGTGGGGATCCCGCTAATCCCAGTACTTGGGAGACTGAGGCAGGGACTTCCCCAAGTTTGATCTCATCCTGGACTACATAGTGAATTCAAAGCCAGCCTGAACCACAGCAAAAGAGTTGAGAAAATTGGAAGGCTTCATCACTTTATCAAGCAATTGAAGGTACAGTGAAGAAATAAAACTATCTCAGTTGGATAAAATCGCTAGAGGTAAAATGTCTTGATAATGCTCACCAGATCAATGCCACTCTTTTTAACAGAGTGGCTCTCAATGCTCTAGGTCACCCTATTATGGGTGGTTCTTCATGATCTTAAAAGAACCCTCTGTCCTGTAGCAACAGGCTGCTTTGGGCCATGATGGCATTTGCAACTGGTCTATGAACTCTGAGCTTGCAAACAATGATTTATGTTTTTCTAATGTAATTTTCACTATGTCTTTGGTACTATTACTCCCTCACCTTTAGGCCTTATAGTCTTCCACAATCCATCTTCTCCTACTGAGCTATCTCCCCAGCCCATACCACAATCCATCTTCTATTCTATCATTAAGCTCCTTAGGAGTGGATAACACTGAACTTACTGCTGTAGCAACCAGTTACTCAGCTGATACTCAAACATGTTTCCTGAGCTTAAGCCATGGAATCTACAAAAATTTCCAGGAGAATATTGGATTGTAGAAAGATGAATGCTTTCACAGAAATTAAATAAAATTAAAACCAGTTGGAAATTTCTTCAAGAGGAGATAAAAAAGAACAGTCAGGATTCAATAAAGGGACAAAGAGACGTCTTCGCAGCTGTGTTAGTGCCTATCACAGGTGGTCTCTCGATACTGCCATGCTCCTCATAATGACACTGTGTGTATTACCAGTGTCTATTCCATGTTTGCCATTGATTACTTTGGTGAAGAGCCTGAATGTCAGGAATGTTATCCCAAAAGGAGATGAACTATATGAAAGAAAAAAGATAGCATTTGTTTGTTTGTTTGTTTTTGGTGCAGGGTCTCACTATGCAGCCCACATTCATAGTGATCCTTCTGCTTTTTGCATCCCACGTGCTGGGATTACAGGCACATGCCACCACGCCCGGATTGAATCTCCCGGCTCAGCGCACCCGAAGGCAGGACCAGTGTGGCATGGGGAACCAGGGATCAAACCCTGGTCCCTGCACTTACCTAAGCAAGCACTTAGTCCACTGAGCTATACCGCTGGCCCTATAATCCTCTTTAACTGGGAAAATCCTGAGACAAGAAATCAAGTCAGTTGGGCTCGATTGCCATTAGGGGTTAAAAACTCTCCTACTATTTTCAGGGGGGCTCTAGCCCCTTAGAGAGAGAAAAATGAGATTTCAAAACTGCAAAATGTCTGTACACTGTCAAATTGCTATAATACAGCTCTCCTGCCTATAAAGCGAGTTCAAGATCTCCAAGCCACCAAAATTACCATGGTTGCTCTCCGTATACACTGCCTCAGTCTCCTGACACCCATAGCCTGCTGGTACCTGCCTGGACCTAAGAATGCCTTCTCCTGCCTTCAGTTGGCCCCTGTTAGTCAGCCCCTCTTCCCAGCTGACTCAGATTCAACCTCTCAAAGGTTCAAAAACTTGTTTAATGGGCTGGAGAGATAGCTCAGTAGAATAAGCACTTGCCTGGAAAGTGCAAGGTCCTGAGTTCAATCCCCAGTACCAAAACAAACAAACAAAAACCCCGAAAACAAGAACAAAAAATTTTGTTTACTCTTTGGAGAAGCCCTTATACTTGACCTCACTAGTTTCCCAGAATGACACTCAAGCTGCCCGCTGGAAAGACGTAAAAGCTCTGCTACTATATCTGGCAAAAGCTGGTTATAAGAAACTCAGGGCCTGGGGCCGAGGAGATGGCTCCGTACAATAAGTGGTTCCCTGACAAGCAAAAGAACCTGAGTTCAATCCCCGCTTCTGCAAAAAAAAAAAAAAAAAAAAAAAAAGAAAAGAAAAAAGAAACTCAAGGCCAAAGAGATAGCTCAATGGACTAAGCACCTGCTTAGGCAAGTGCAGGGACCAGGCTTTGGTCCCTGGCACCACATGCCAAGCCAGCCCTACCCCTGGACATGCTGAATGGCCACTGAGACCGGGTGTGGTGGCACATGCCTACAATAATCTCAGCACTGGGGAGGCTGAAAACAGGAGGATCACTACCAGTCCGAGCTGCTGCATAGTGAGACCCTGTACCAAATACATAAAAAAGAGAGCTGCTGATTTGTATAGAATCTGGATCCTTGAATTCATAAAAAGCAATGATGCTTACTCAGACTGTCAGCCCCTAGGGGTGCCCAGTGGCTATCTGTGCAAGTACTTGGATCTAGTTGCTAAGGGCTGCCTTGTCCCTCCCTCTGCCTTCATGCTCTAATAGCCACTGTCCTTCTGATCAAGAAAGCTGACAAGCTCATCTTAGGCCGAGATCTGATAGTCCAAGTGCCACATGCTGCGCTGGGCCTCACCCAGGACCATGGCTGCCTAGCACTGACTGATGAGCTGTTCTAACCTGACAGAGCTGAGGATACCCTATTTAGAATGAAAGTAGCTCTGTTAGGAATAGAGTCCCACAGGCTAGACATGCTGTAGTCACCTTGGACAAAACTATTTTGGCCAAACCTATACCCAAAAAAATCTGGACCAGAGGCCTAATCCTCTTCTAGGGATCTGACCAATTGAAACATCAACACCAGATAGAAAATTTTACTCAGTACTCCCAGAAGATCCATCTAATCAGCATCAGATCTACCCTACCATATGTTCTGCACAGTGCTGGCACCTGTACCCTGCAGCCAGCTCAGGCTGCAGCATCTGTGTCACTGGCTCCAATCTCCTATTCCCTATCTACACTAAGAAGTTTATAGGGTCTTTCTATGAAAATCATCCCTAGATATGGCCTACCCTTGACATACAGCATACAGGCCACAAAAAATATAACTAGCTCCACGAAAGTTTAGTTAAAAGACAAGCTATATCTGTAGACATTCCTGCCCACACATATAACCCAGGTATATTAACTACCTCTACAAGTTTCAGAAATCTAGCTTTAGATTTGCTGGAAAATTTATTTAGATGGCTCCTCCGAGGCTCACTTTGAAGAGACAAGGCACTCAAAGCTCTGCTTTGGTTACTTTGGACGCTGACCAGTCTATACATGGCTTAAGCCTGAGGACATTGTTATCCCAGTCCTTGCTTCTCCACCCTCTTCTGGCTGTGGTGTTCTTTTTTTTTTTTTTTTTTTTTCTGAAACTCTATGGACAGTTGCCCCAAGAGAATAGAACAATCAATCAAATGCTTGACCAAGATTTGGTGAGCATCCAAGACACACTGGATGCTCTCCTGGGTCAGAGTAACTTCCTCACTGTCTTGCCAGAGTTATGTTACGGAACAGACAGGCCTAAATTATGTCTCTTCCTAAAGGAAGTCGACTTGGGAAAAACTCTGGTGAGCTTGGCTAGGGCCCATCCTAGGATCACTGACTGATTCTAGTTGGGCCTTGTCTCAGAAGATCACATGTAAAATTCCCAGTAAAGATTTGCCACAGAAACTAAAAGAGGGAAAAAATGTAACAGAAAGTACCCTGAGAGTATATTTCAGTTTCTTAGTTGCCCAGGTGATAGTTACTATTCCAGTTGCTTCTATGTCTTAGAAACAGCTGGTCACTGTGATACATAGCTGGTCACTATAATACACACTGAATAAACCAATACCCAACCGACAAGCCATTCTGCCTCTATACATCCTGCTTGCTTATCCCATATAAACACTAGATCACCAGAAATCAAGGCCTGCTGACATAAACAAATCTGCCTCCAAATGCTGGGTATTGTTTTGGTGCTGCTGCCTGCTGTTGCAAAAGTACATAGCTTTAGTCTGAGAAAATTTCAAGTTAATTCAAGCAAGGGCTGATTGCACTGAGCCATCTCCTTGTCCCCAAGTTAATTCAAATTTTGTTTATTTCATCAAAATGTTCAGAATTGTGTGTAGAATATTTATTTATTTATTTGTACCAGAAACTGAACTCAAGACCTTGTGCTTGACAGGTAGGCACTTGTGCTGCTGAATTACATATATCTCTAGCCCCTATTTAAATTTTGATATGGTTCCTAATGTTCCTTTAACATTTTGATAATTTAATAAAAGATATAGACTCTTGGTCAGCAAAAATGCAGATACATACACATAATAATTTACATGTAAGTTTAGAAGATTCATGACTCTCTCTGCTATTATACGTGAATGATACTAATACCAGCAACTAAGATTTACTGAGTTCTCACTATATGGCAGACATTTTTTTTTTGTGTGTAGGGTCTCACTATGCAGCCCACACTCATAGTGATCCTCCTGATTTCTGCCTCCCTAGAGCTGGGATTACAGGTGTGGGCCACCACGCCTGGACTCCATCACAGGCTCAGTGCACCCAAAGGCGGGGCTGGCGAAGGTGGGGCTGGCGTGACATGAGGAACCAGGGATTGAACCCCGGCCCCTGGGATTACCTAAGCTTAGTCTCCTGAGCTATACCACCTGGCCCTATGGCAGACATTATTTTAAGCCATCTAATTATTTCCCTTTGCTTGGATTCCATACTTAATAAGTAGTTACAGTTTGAAATTTGGTCCTGGTAGAGGTCTGCCTACAGGGAGAGATACTTATGGGTTCCTGAATCCAACTGTGGCTATATTTTTTTCCTTATCAGTAGACTGGCCCTCTAGTTTTTATTTATCCTAATGAACTTGATTAATGTCATTCTGTCTGTGAGAGATAGGCTGATTTTCAGTAGGCTGGCCAAATCAAATGTCTGCTTTTGAGGCTGAGATCATGAGTTGTGGTCTCAGTATTGGATACATACCTGTACTTCCCAGGGGATAATGTCCAGGGGACAGCTTTGGACAATGTGCTAACCAGACATACTGTGTGGTAGGTGAACTTTGGATCTAGACTTGAATTCATATTCTGACTAGTCAGCTGTTCAACCCATCTTCATTTTATTTTATTTATTTATTTTTTATGTTTAGTACAGGGTCTACAAGGTCTCACTATATAAATTGGACTCGTACTGATCCTCCTGCTTACAGCCTCTCAAGTGGTATGCACCACCATGTACAGTCTCAATTGCAGGCTCGGGTGCCCTGGGGGCGGGGCTGACACAGCAGCCCTGGGGATCAAACTTTAGGCTCCTGTATCTGCCTAAGCAGGCGCTTTAATCCACTGAACTATTTGGCCGGCCCTCTTCTTCATTTTAAATGGGAGAATAACAACTGTACCTAATAGGATGGTTGTGAGAATAAAGTGAAATAATGCAAGTGAAGCATTATCCCAGTGACTATAAGTATCATTATTTATCTGCTTTCTTAATCCTTTTAAAACACTATCTATTTACTTTAGGCTAGTTACTTTTATGACCTTGATTTTTTTCAATAAAATGAGAATTAAAAGACCTTATCTTTTAGAGATATTGTAAGGAATCAAGATATACTTACCACAACTCAGCGGGAGCCTACTATGTGCTAGAAACAATATCCGTTTAACTTTACCACAATCTTGGAAAACAAGAGTTCTTAAAAAAAAAAAAAAAAAAGAGTTTGGGAATAAATGGTAACTATCATTATTTAAGTGCTTCAGTTTATTTTATTTTATTTTCTGGCAGAACCGGGGATTGAACTCACTCAGGCCCTTGGGCTTGCCAGGCAAGCACTTATTCTACTGAGCCATCTCCCTGGCCCCCAAGTGCTTCAGTTTAAATACACACTCTTTCAACGAAACATAGACAAAAAACTTTTCTTAAAATTTTCTATTCTTGGTCTTCAAACTTTCTGACTATTCTTGCAGACTTCACCAAATCTTGAGGTGAAATGCAAGAAGGTATAATAGCACTCCACATTATTCTAGAGGGCTTTAATTTATTTCTATTTCTGACCAAGTTGAAATGCATCACAAAGCCACCCACAGCCCTCTGTTAGCTTATTCTCCTATTTTCCTTTCTTTTCTTGTTTTCCTCTCCATTCCTCCTTCCTTAGGAGACTGGGGAGTACATGAGGAGGAGCAAGAGGAGACAGGGGTAGGGTGGGTATCAGGGGCAGAGAAGGATTAAGAGGCTAATCATCTCTCCCACTCTGGCCCAACAGAGTGTCATAGCATATTCTCAAGGGTAAGATCTAGAACAACCTGGCCTCCCAACTTCAAATTAGAATGTTGGCATGCTAAGATGCAGAGTTATAGGATGGGGTGGGATTGGAGGAGATAGCACAATGAGAATAAGAGGACACCAACTTTGAAGGGTTCAAGTCCCAGCTTCCTTGTTTTCGAACTCTATATGACGGGCAAGTAGTGAGTGCTTGGAGTCTTCCTTTCCACCTTTATAAATTAAGAATACTTGGGGATATGGAGATGGCTCAGTGGAATAAGAGCTTCCCTGGCAAGCGCAAAGACCTGAGTTCAATCCCTGGTTCTGCCAAAAAAGAAAGAAAGAAAGAATATTCATAATACCCACCTCAACTTTTGGCCAGGATGTGAACCACAGGCTAGGGCAAGCCTGAGAGACAAGAGGCATTCCTGGGGCCTTTGGTTGCAGATGGGATTTTTGAGAAGGGGTCCATTGAGGGGAGAAAGGCTTGAATGAACCAGCCCAAGAATGAGGAGGAGGCATTGAGACTAGGGGACTATGGGGAGAAGGGAGCACTGCCAGGAAAGAAGAATTTTTGGGTGAGAGATGATTTTTTAAAAAAGAATATGTTTAAGAAGTTTTGTTAAGTAACACTTCCCTTCTGTCTGCTCCCAAAATGTGGGGAAAAAAATATATGACTTTTCAGTATTTTGAAGATGGAATTCTGGGGGTTTTGGAGATGGGGTGGGAAGTGATGCATCTGTGTATTGAGCTGGGCTTCATAGAAAGTACAGAAAAGCCCCAGGAGGCTGAGTTACATTAGGGCCACTGAGAATTATAGAAGATGATGCATGACAGCACCTGGTACATGATAAGCAACCAGCGGAGTTGTCTCTTAATTAGGGGTGGGGGAGACCGAAGTTCAAATAGTTTAAATGCTTTGCAGAAGGGCCCCATACTGGCCCTGGTTCAATATTTTTTTCTCTGCACACATGACTTCTTAATTCATACTAAAGATAGTAAATCAGTAGGTGACATCCTGCTACATTTATAAGACTACAAATTTTGTTTTAGGAAAACATACACAAGGAAGAAGGTGACAACATAATATCTTATCCAGGGCTCTTGATGCAGCTCCCTGGTCTGCTGCTTGACTTGTTATCTCCAGGCCTTCATCAGCTGGGTCTCTTCAGGTCTAAAATCTATCTCTGTAAGCCTCGCCTAGGAGCTGCTGCTCTGCTGTATGATACAGAAGCTCCTCGACTCTATAATTTTGTTCCTTTTTAATACAATGTGCCATCAAGTATAATGCATGGGATATAAGCCTCAATTATTGTCAGTGTACTTCGGGACTCGTACCAATTATAGTGATATTTCTCTGACAGGCCCCAGGCAAGCTGCAGCTTGGAGTTCCTCAACACTGAGGAACAAAGATATTTTCTTTATGGGAGGTTTTCTAGTAGCATTTGAAATCCTTTAGTTTAAAACTGTCCTAATTTTTTTCATTTAGATGTAGTAATTTCTGTGCTTTATATGAAGGCATGTATTTAATCTGTACTGTTATAATTTAATATACTTTAGAACACACTAATTATAGTGAGCCTTGTTTCCTTACAGTTCGGCTAGGTGGTGTAGAGGTTTCATGGCACTTATCCAGCAAACACTAGCCTTTGTCGGGTGTCTCTGGCTTTCTCTCCATTACACATCTCCTCCCCTTCTGAGCCCCTCTTTAATTATTTCTTTTCTGTCACCTCTCCATTTCTCCTTTCATTGTCTTATGGGAGTTAATTTAAAATGGTTTTACTCTTTTTTGAAACTTTCTACAAATATAAGAAAAAGAACCCCTATCTGACCTAATTTCCACTGATTTCCTTGCCTTCTAACTCCAGAGTGACAGTTTTGGCCTCATCAATGTTCGCTCCCAACACCTGAAGAGAGAACATTGCTCTTTAACTTGTACTGTTTTATTTGAATACAACCCACTTCCTCCCTCTGAGCCAATGAGTCATTTCTCTTTTTAAATCGAGCCTTAAAAATCTTCCATTACTCTTCAGTTTAAAATTATTCTTTTTGTGAAGTACTTCATGTCCTGTGTATGGAAGACCCTACAGGACAGAAGCCAACCTTCACATGAAGGACTGCACTAATACGTGCATCACACCAAGATTTAAAATATTGAGTTAAAAAAAAAGTTGAATTACAGGGACATCATTTACTTTTTTTATAGAGGCAAGCATTCTTTTTTTTTTTTTTCTTCTGTATTTTAGGGGTCTACAGGGTGTTCAGGGTCTCACTATTAGATCGGACTCGTAATGATTCTCTTGGTTACACAGCCTCCCAAGTGCTAGGATTACAGTCACATGCCACCATGGCCAGTCTCCAACGCCATCTCAGAACACGCCAGGGGGCCCAGCTGGCAAGGCAGGCCCGGGGATTGAATCCCTGGGCCCTGAGCCTGTATGCAGTGCTTTAATCTACTGAGCTACTTGGCCAGCCCTGAGGCAAGCATTCTTAACTCTTTTGTTCACTAGTGAATTCCTTAAATCTCCTTACTTAGCAGGTTTTTTGTTTTCTCTCTTTGATGAGATAGGGTCTTAACTCTATAGCCCAGGCTGGCCTCACACTAATAGTGATTCTCCTGTCAGCCTCCACACTAGATTATAGGTGTGCACCACCACACCCAGAAACATACTAGGTTTGTAATAAGTATTTGTTGAGTTAATAAATGACTGATATGATTGGTTTTCTCCTCTTTGATCTTTTTTTTTTTCTTTTGGTGCCAGAGGTTGAACCCAGCACTTGGCACACACAGCATGCTAAACACATACCACTGAGCTACACCTCACTCCCTCTCCTCAATCTCTTTAACTTCTTCTTATTTAGTTTTATTTTAAAGCAAATAAAAAAGATAAAACATTAGAAATGATACAGAATTTCAAAAAACAAGATGACAGGAATTCAACAATGGTTGTTATACTCTTTAACTTCTTTCATGCCATTTGTAGCTAACATTTTCACATTGGGAGCTCTTATAATTAAGTCGATACTCATGAAACGTATTGAAAAGTGAGAGATACATCAGACTGCAGAAGATACAGCAATACTGCGAGGTCAAGTTTAGAAAACTCCTAAAGAGAGGCACATTCATTGCAGCATGAGTTATAGAATTCACATTAGTGTGTCAAATGTCTTCTAATACCGATCTCTGTGACTCATTTTATCTGCTACTGCATGATGAATTGCCCTACTTTTAAAGTAATATTGCTTCATATTGCAGTATCAGAGCAATAATTGACTTAGGCAAGAATCTTCAATGGATACTGAAATAAATGGTGAAATCTTATTGCAGAACAGGGATTCACAGTCTCAAAGTATTGCCCCACAAATTATTGACTTCCCAAAGGAATATTTGTGTCTCCTCCAATGAAATCTCATGAAAACCATCTTTTATTCATCAGCAGAATCTTACCCACATGACCATAGTCCCCTTAGTACTGGGGAAACTGCCATCATGCACCTCCTGACATGATGTAAGGAGACCATGATATCATTTATGTGGTTTTTCTGTTAAAATGCTTAAGATTTCAAATAATGGGGGAGGAGGAGTAGCACATGTGTGGGATCTCAGCATCAGAGAGACTGAGGCAAAAGCACCACTGTGGAGGACCCACCCAGCAGCTCTCCTTGAAAGAAGGATTGTCTCCATTTTGACTGAGCCTGATCCTATTTCCTTGTATTGTTGTGTAGAGAGCTGGCTAGGATTTCTGTTTATCCTTCAATTAGCCTTAAGCAATGTGTATTGGTCTAGCTGAGGTGATGGTGGCACGCGTGTTTCCCTGATAAGCTTGCTGCTCCTTAATGTGAGCCAGGTGGAGACAGGATGGTCGAGCTAATGCTCCACGCTGTCAGCTGGGATCGAGCCTCCAGAAAGAGGCTATGACTTCCTGGGGCTTGAAAGACTACATCAAAGCTGAAGCACCAGACTTTCCAAAACATTAAATACTATATAATGCAGATCACTTTCTGCATATCCTCTCTGCATATGGCAGAGGTAAATTTAGGCCACCCGCCTAGCTCAGCTCATAGTAGTCGCCTAATTCCCATGATTCTCAGTCAATCCTCCTCAAGCCACTCCCCCACTGAACAAAAACTGGGTGAGGCCCTGGGTAGCTCTCTTGGTTCTGGGAAGCCATCTTCGTGGCTGGACCTAGAGCCCCTTGACTCCCCGATGATTAAAGATATAATTTAGTGTCTTCAATTTTCACCGTGGGTTACATGGAAAGTGGTAGACTGGAATCAACTTGACAGGATTCCAATAACGTAACCTTGGAATTACAAATATTGATTGTTTTGGACTGAGACGAGGACCTGAAAGAGTCATCTACACACAAGTTCAAGGCCAGACTGAGCTTCATAGTTAGTTCAAGGTCAGCCTGAACTACCTAGAAAAACCCTGTCCCAGAAAGGAAAACAAAGTTTCAAATAATGAGAAAAACACAGATTCCACATTGAAGGACATTGTGAAATAGTTGGC